>APFE031665423.1:115938-141586 GCA_000404065.3 Pinus taeda
AGTCAAAGTTCTTTCTCTGCTCCAGTAGTATTGGTGCACAAGAAGGATGGATCATGGCGCATGTGTCTGGATTATAGGGAGCTCAACAATCTCACTATTAAAGATAAGTTTCCCATTCATGTCATTGATGAATTGCATGGATCAATTTACTTCACTAAGTTGGATATTCGTTTAGGATATCATCAAATCATAATGAAGACTGAAGACATTCTGAAAACAACATTTAGAACTCATGAGGGTCATTATGAATTTTTGGTCATGCCTTTTAACCTTACCAATGCACCTTCTACATTTCAAGGTTTTATGAATTCCATTTTCAAGCCCTTCCTTAGAAAATTTGTGTTAGTATTTTTTGATGATATACTAATCTATAGCAAGTCTTGGAAGGATAATGTTCAACATGTTGACAAGGTGCTCAAACTATTGGAGGAGAAACAATTATATGAAAAAATCTCCAAATGTTTCTTTGGAGTACAAGAGGTGGAATATTTGGGCCATATTATATCTCATGAAGGTGTTAAGGTAGACCCTAGCAAAATTAAAGCCATTAAGGAATGGAAAATCCCCACATCCATAAAGCATCTGCGAGGATTTCTTAGGTTGACAGGGTATTATCGCAAGTTTGTTAAGAATTATGGAAGAATACTAGCACCTCTAACAACATTATTGAAGAAAGATGCATTTTCATGGACTCCGGAAGCAACAAAGGCCTTTGAACATCTTAAAGAGGCAATGTGCCAACCACCGGTCTTAGCTACACCGGACTTCACAAAAACCTTTATTGTGGAATGTGATGCTTCAGGAAATGGAATTGGTGCTGTTCTAATGCAATATGAAAGACCCATTGCTTTTGAAAGTCATCCAATCAAGGGAAAGTTTTTACATAAAGTTATTTATGAGAAGGAAATGTTGGCAATACTCCATGCTCTTAAGAAATGGCGACCCTACCTAATGGGAAGACACTTCAAAGTAAAAATGGATCATGTTAGCCTTAAATACTTTTTAGAAAAAAGATTATCCTCTAAATAGAATAAAAAGTGGGTCACAAAGATGTTGGGTTATGACTTTGAAATCATCTACAAAAAAGGGAAGCAAAATGTGGTGGTAGATGCACTCTCAAGAAAGGATGAGGATGTGGAAGCATTGTTGTGCACCATTTCTATTATCCAACCAGATGGATAAATGAAGCAAGGGAGGAATGGAAGAATGACGAAGAAGTGTGGCCACTTATTTGAAAATTACAACAAGATTCCAGTACGTCTGATACATTTAGCTGGCAAAATGATTCGTTATGGTACAAAGATCGCTTATACCTTTGTAAGAATTCCCAGCTAAAACAAAATATTCTTATGGAATTGCACACTTCTCCCTTAGGATGGCACTCAGGACTTTTAAAAACTTACCACAGGGTTAAGAACGAATTTTTTTGGGATGGACTTAAATCAGATATTCGAAAGTTTGTGGCGAAATGTTAGGTTTGCCAACAAAATAAAGTTGAAACAATTAAGACACCGGGTCTATTACAACCTTTATCCATTCCAAGCCAACGTTTGGAGGAGGTTTCAATGGATTTTATCATAGGTTTACCGAAGTCTGAGGGAAAGAGTGTCAACATGGTGGTAGTTGACAGACTTACCAAGTATGCAGTCTTTTGTGCATTATCACATCGATTTAAATCCAGTACAGTTTCTATGGCATTTATGGAAATAATTCAAAAGCTACATGGAAATCCAAAGATTATTGTAAGTGACAGAGATCCCATTTTCACTGGAAATTTTTGGACAGAATTATTTTCTTGTCTTGGTACTCAGTTAGCTCATAGCTCATCTTATCATCCTCAATCTGATGGGCAAACTGAGATAGTAAACAAATGTTGGAAGGATATCTTCGTTGCTTTGTATCTGATAAACAGACACAATGGGTCAAATGGCTGCCTCTGGCTGAATGGTGGTATAACACTTCCTTCCATACAGCAACAAAAATGACCCCATTTATGGCACTTTATGGGTATCAACCACCATCCATCACATCATATTTAAGAGAAAATTCTAAAGTTTCGGCAGTGGAACATCACATTGACATCACAACAAGTCCTCCAACTCTGAAGGATAAACCTTGTGTTGGCACAGAATACAGATGGAAACAAAGGAGAATGTCAAACATCGCAACAAAGAAGTTTTGATGTAGGTGATTGGGGTATTCCCACAGCTACAACCATTTAGAAAATTTCCCTCAAGCAGCTACGAAGATAATTAAATTATCACCAAAGTATTATGGTCCATACAAGGTGTTGTAAAATATTGGTACTATGGCATACAAATTGGAGCTTCCTACAACTTCTCGATTGCACCCAGTTTTCCATGTTTCATGTTTAAAGAAGGTTATAGGCGACGAGCTCCCAGTTCAAACAATATTGCCAAAACTTGACAAGGAAGGAAAAATTATATTGGAACCGGAAGCGGTCACAGAAACAAGAACTCGACAACTACGAAATTGATCAATTTCAGAGTATCTTATCAAGTGGAAGAACTTATCTGCTGAAGATTCCACATGGGGCGATGAGAATTTTATACAGAAGTATCCAAAACTCTTCAAGCGTTGAGGACAACATTTTTTTTGAAGGAGAGGGGCATGTTGGGTCCCTATAATACTAGTGATTACCCCATTACTATTGTTAGTTGTACCCCTTATTAATATTGTTGCGCCCCTATTGTCCCCATATATTATTACTGTGCCCCATAGAATCCCTCTATTGTTATTTTTGTGGCTTTATATTATTATTGTTAGGTCGGTTGGGTTATATTGTGACTCCTTAGACTCCTATACATAGAAAGGAGGTTTTTTCATTTGTAGGATCTAAGAATTGTTCATTTATGTAATGTAAAGGAGGTTGCCCCCTTGAAGAGGCTGAATTCTAAGGCGTTGATCTATCTTTTCTATCTTTTCTTGAGCTGTTGTACTACATGATTATGTTTGCACTTATTGTTTGCATTTGTTAGTGCATATACTTGCATGGTTTCTCTTGTTCACTGCACTCCTTCTCTTTCTACATGATCACATATTATAGTCTAAAGGTTTGGAGTAGCTTCTATGGTTGCATTGGAAAGTCCACTTTACATGGACTGATCCCATATTATTTAGATAGGATAGGTTGCACATAGTTAGTTGCACTACATTATTATTGAGTTTTTTCATTTTTCATGTTTCAATTTTATTCTCTTGGTTTTCTTTGTATTAGAATAAAGTTGGTTTTGAGATTTGAGATGATGTGGCTAATATTTTGTGAAATGAAAGTTGTAACATGAAACCCTTGACTTATTTGTTAGCCTATTCCTTGACTTGGTTTACGTCACTTTCAAGTCAATTAATTTTCAATGGAAAATACGATCCTTTAGTCAGGAAGTTCTAAGAAACCCATGAAGCCTATATCTATTTAGCATTCTCATTCCTACACTCGGTCTTGTTATGAATAGTGGGTTCTTTCTTATTTATATGTGTATAAGATAAGGGGAAAATGTTAGTGAACAAAGCATCAAAGGTATAAACCTATCTCTGAAGGAAGAACCTCTTATGTTTTCAATAAGTCAGGATTCCTCTTCTTCCTGTTAACAAAAAATTAATAATTTCCAATGCACAACTCTATTGAAAAAGATATAAAAATAAAAAGTGAAATAAGAGAAAGGCTTCCTACGCAGGGAGGTGAAGGAAGCGACTTCGCGGAGGTACTATCCAAGCTCAGTGGTAGTGAAGCAACATTCCTAAATAAACTATGTCAGGATACTATCAAGGTCTCCTAGCAGTAGAGCAATGTGAGAGATGTAAAACTCATACTTTGATTGTTTTTATTTCACGATGCCACATTACTCTTACTTACATCGACATGATAATGATATATCACATTCTATGTTTGTTGTGTTATTCCAAGTAATTGAACAGGGAAGACTATATTTGTAACCTGGTAAGAATGGAGAGATAAGGTAACCCACTAAATGAATCAATACTTCTTCGAAAAATAAGACTCTATTCTTAAATAAATACAATTTAGAGAATCTGGGGTTCTCTGAGTGTCTCGCCAAGTGTTCTAGTTGTGAAAATGACCCTCCAAAATATTTTCCTATCTTGTTTGGAACCTACATCAACTATCATTTCAAGCTCCTTTTTGTCATCATGTTGTTTTATTTCCTATTCATTTGTTTTCTCCTAGTGTCACACCCTCATAAGTCAATGTTCCTAAGTTTCATCACTTAACCATTAAAATAACTTTAGTGTGTTAGTCCATGGTTAGGTGAAATCATGATATTTCTTGACATGTAAACTTGCCTTCTTTCCATGCACACACTAGAAAAAAATAAAAAATAAGAGAAAATCAAGAAAATCACTCAAAAAATCAAAACCGTGCTCCAAGTTGGTGAATATATGCACCCAACATGATTGCACTCCTCCAGGCTAAAGAAGTGCACCCTGCCTGAGTGCACTCCTTCATGCTAAGAAAGTGCACCATGCTTAAGAACACTTTGTGTCGATGACATGTGCTCTTTCTCGATGCATGCATGAGTAAGTTGTTGCATGTGGGATCACTCCTACAAGATAGGATCCCACTTAAATTCTCTTAACTAATCCTTTCACTCATCGACAAGTGCCACTCAAGCATGAATTAGTTTTGAATGTTAAATTATTTCAACTCAGTTAATTATTATTTTGCACAATAATTTCATGTGAGTTTAGTGAAGAGCTAGGAATACAAAGGCTCTCGATAAACTAACATTCCATGTAAGTTTTTGATGTCGAATCATTTCATTTCCTTTCAAGATTTTACTATCATTCTTCCTTTCCTTTGTTTGCTTTTCAATTCAACTAATGGTATTTATGCTCAATCTTCATGTTACAAGTGTTAATTTGTTGTCACATGCAGAAACGCTTCACATTGTTGAAACCTTTCATATTCCACCATGAATGCGACACCAAGTATAAAACTCTGTAGATCTTTATTTTCCTCATCTTATCATCAAATCCTATTGTTTAAACTTGTTTCCAAGCTTGCTATAGGCATAGAACGCTTCTTGAGCTCAATGTTGAATCAGTCTTGAAAATTGTACACTAAAATACCATATTTTTCTCATGAGCACATTTTGTTAGCATGAAAAAGTACGCTATTCTTTGAGCACATGAGTGCATCAAGAAGACATGAAGTAACTTCCTTCAACCCTTCGGTATGTGACAATGTTGCATCCTTGTTCTTGAGCACATGAATGCATTTCCAGGGCCCTAGGACTTGTCAACACATTGTTTCATCCCTTTGGAGTGCGATAGTGAACCCTCTTTCTGTCCTTGAGCACATGAATACATGGTTAAGGCCCAAAGGCCCAACAACTCACGCCTTCGACCCATCAAAGTGTGACATTGCACCCTATATATTCTTTTCCACTTTCTTGAACACATGAGCACATTACAAATCCATGAATAACCCTATACGTCTCTTCGTGCTTTGAAAGTGTTCCCTCATAGTTTGCATGCCAATTTTGTCCTACATGCAAGTTATTTTGTGCTATCATTCATATATTTCCATATCCAGTTACATGTGATGGCTCTTTATACATGATTTACATGTCTTTCTTCATAAGTAGATTGCTTTAAGCTAATATTGTAGTTATGAGTGTGTTTAACCAAACAGGTTTTGGTGTTATAAGTATTGTTACCCAGTCATCATGTCTTGGTGCCATGTCACCTAAAAAGGTGGCCTTAAAACAACCCTTAGTAGCAAGCACTAATTAACCTGTCAATATTACGAAGCCAAACATTCCTATATATGCATAAACCCTATGCTTTGTTGATAAGAATACAAAGGTCACATCGAGCAAGATATATAACACATGCATGGAGGAGAAGTTTGTTAGGGACTTAGAGGATGTGCAAGCATACATCAACATTAAGGAGTCCAAGATTCATAGGTTTGCATGTATATTCTCGGTCATACCATGTGCAAAAGTGATTAAATGGATCATCACAAATATGGATGACTCTCACCTTGTGCTTCGTAGAAAGACTGGCATTCAACTTGCCACTTATTAAGGGGAAAATATTTTGACATATTATAAGATGCTCAAGCCGATGAAATATGAAAATTATAGCTTTTACACAATATTAGACAACCTCGACACAACAGACATTATCAAGTTATTATTTTGAGAGCATCCTAGGATTTGCCATCATCTATCCATAGTCTATCTGAAAAATATTCTCAGAGATGTATATCAGTATTTTATAGATATGTATTATTGGTTGTATGGGCACAAGAACACTGACATATCCGAGGAGAATTGGATAAATACAGTCAATATAGTGGTGACATGTGGCCAAGATTTCAATTGGGTCAACATATTATCGTTTGATTTGAACCATCAGGTAGGGAAGGAAAAAGAATCTTTGTCGGCGAACCAAGAACCATAATTATGCATGTTCGCATTTCTAGTAGATAGAATTGTGAACAATATGCATTCTCGAGAATGAAATGTAATTGGACGCCTATGGAAAAGTTCCAAATTTACTTCCATTCTAGAGTGTTATTAGAACTAAGCTTGAAAAGAGTCTATGACAAATTGGTTGAGCACTTGCATTTAAATTCCAGATGATATTCAAGATTGATCCTTTTTGCATGACTAATCAGGTAAAGGAGTCAGTTCAAGATATCACATAATGGTTTGAATCTCCCGATGGTACATACATTATACATTTTGTGTGTCATATATCCCCTCATGTTATTCCATGATATGTGACAAACGAAGTGGTCATGGAAGAAGTATGAAATTAGTTGAACAACGAATTGTTAGGAATTCTTCACAGGAGGAAGAAAGCCCCTTGGCCCAGTTTTTCATTGAGGATCATATTATACGAGTTAAAGACACACAAAGCTACAAAAATAGAGATACGTTATCTAAAAATCTCTCATGAGTGATCTCAATTAATTAATTATTTAATGAAGGTATTACAAACCCATGTGTTGGTGTGTGTCTATGTTATCTTAGGCAATGGATCGATCAGACTACAAAATACACAGACACTGGAAAATGGAAAATAGTAACAGAAACACAATAAGAAGATACAAGAACACAACAAATTAATAAGGAGTTCACCCTATCCTCTAGGGCTACGTCTTCGATCCAGCTTTCAATGGTGGCCTTCTTTTATTGTGTCTTTGAAACAAAGTTTTTATAGTGAGGAGCTCAATTTGAGTTTGCTAAAATAGATAATGTTTGGTAGGGTGGTTCTTGGATTCCCTAAGCCACTAGAGTGCATAGACTCTTTCCTTACCAAATCTTGACCTCTCTGGTCTTTAATGGGAGGAGTCCAATGTGGTACTCAATTCCTGACAGATATCCTCGTAGTGATTGCTTGAACCTCTCAAGCCTTTTGTCTGCTAGATGCTACCTTACGCTGCAGGTCAGCTCGGCTCTCTGTTGTTTTGCCTCTTGCTTCACTGTCTCTTTCGTCTTTTTTCACTGTTCTCTTCTCTGGTTCTTCCTTGTTATGTTTTCTATATGTTCATGGCTTAAATCCAATTTTTCCTTGACTATTTTCTTCCTCTTCCACCCCTTCAGATTGCGTACTGTTTTTCGCTTAGAGTTCCTTGCCTCTACGTCATCGCCAACATCTCACAGGGAAGTGGCCACTTGTCTTCTCGTGAACTATGCTAGCTCATCCTCAAATGATTCGGTTACGTTGTGAAATGATTCATCTACCAACTCAGCAGTCAAATTGCACTTCAAGCTTTTATATGTCGCAGGTTATTTTCCCCGTCAAATCCACTTTCCCTATTGGGCATAATCTCTGCCATTAGATCTGGAGCCCCTAGATCCAACGGTGTTCGCTTTTATCGCACAGTGGACTTTCTCAACCATTAGCCCGCAATGAGAGGCATTTTTCTCTCTCATCTGCCATACATGCATCATGCAATGTATGGAACTGCTTGTTCTCTGTGAAATCCACTTACCGCCCCAATATGCCTTTAATATTCTACCACTTTTGTAGCATGGGACTTGCCTTTCACCTTATCATTCTCCGTACCATTTTCCTGGCTTCCCATGCGACTGAGTGCTCAAGGATTTTTCCTTCTCGAGGGATTTTTCCTAGTGCAATCGCACATCAAAAACGACCTTCCTTTTCTAATCTAGAATTCCCAACTGCCAGTTTTCATCCTGCACGGTCTCCATGGACCTCATAGAATGAACTTTGGCTAAGGTCCTCGTTGTTCCTTGTTGGCTACAAATTGCCACTGTCTAGAGGTCTTCCTGATAGCTCTTTGTTCATAAATTTTGAAGTCTTTCCTGATTTGATAGAGTCATAGCACTTTGTTAATTTTCATGGATCCAAATTGGATCACGGCCTTCCCATTGAAAAAGATTTTGGACCACCAAAAGTTGGTTTTCAAGCATTGACTAAGTGAGGGTACAATTGTCTAACTTGTCCAATCTCTATCCATTTCGCACTACTCAACTTTGAACCCTTGAGCCCAACTCTGAGGTGCTCAACATCTCCCCTACGCTTCATCCTCACCTTCCTATCCATAACTATGTCTTCTTGTAATTCATTAAGATATTCAGGTAATAGGTCATCAATTGAAGGAAATTGACTCTCCTCTTCAGCATCCTCAATTTGTGAGGGTTCAAACAATCTCAAGCAATCTGCATTTACGACTGAGTAGATGTGCATCTATGCTGGTAGATCAAGGCGAAAAGCATTTTCACCAATCTACTCAACCATTTTGAAGGGTCCATACCTGATAGGATTTAGCTTTTTACCTTCACCTTGCATCCTATCCTTGTTGATATACAACCAAAATTGGTCACAAACTTGGAAACCATGCTCCATCCGATGCTTGTCATGCCTTGCCTTGTATTTTTCTTGGCCCTTTTCCAATTGTTCCTGTACTACCTGGTGGATCTCTTGGATTTGTTCAATGAACCTAGTTGACCTATCCACATCATTGTGTCCCTTAACTGTGGTGCCTTTGCCAAAGACAAAATCCAAAGGATACCTCAGTGTGAAACCAAAACAGGTCTCAAAAGGAGATATATGTGTAGAAAAATGTTTTGCTCTCTTGTAAGCATGTTGCACATAACATAAATGTTCATCCCAAAGCTTAGGATGCTTGCTGAAATATCCCTTGAGCCACTGGATCACTGTCCTATTGAATACTTCTATCTAGCCATCAGTTTGTGGATGAAAAGTTGTGTTTTTCTTTAGTTTGGTGTCCATCAGTTCCCACAGAATTGACCAAAACTTCCCCACAAATCAGGTATCTAGATTCGATACAATGGAAGTGGGTAATCCAAAATGAACCCATACATGTTCAAAAAATAGTTTTGCAGTTTGTTCAGCTGTAATCTGTTTATTACAAGGTATCAAAATATGCATTTTGCTGAACTTGTCTGCAACCAAATATAGATAATCATGACCTTTCCTATGTTTAGGCAGTCCTCCAACAAAATCCATGGAAACACTTTCCCAAGGGTGAGAATGAACTGGTAATGGAGTGTACATGCCTAGTTTTCTATTGCAAGGCTTGCTTTTAGCACACATAGTACACCCTCTTACATATCTAGAAATTGTCTCATTCATTTTTGGCGAATAACAAAATCTTTGTAGCTGTGCAACTATATTACTTAACCCAAAGTGACCTGATATTAGAGAAGTGTGTGCTTCTCAAATTATCTTTACTCTTTCATTTTGTGGAATGCATAACTTCCCACAATGATATAAGAGTTGTTCCTTTACATGATAATCCGGTTCTTCTACTCGTCCACATTGACTTAAAGTTGCATATACATCCTTAAAGTCTTTATCTTGAGCATATTGTTCAATGTAACTCTCATGTAACACAAAATTATGCTCAAGTATAGTAGATGCATTTATAATGGGTCTAGATAACATATCTACAACTTTATTATGTATGCCCTTTTTATATTTGATGACTAAATGAAACTGTTGAAGAAAACCAATCCATCTATAGTGCCATGATCACTACAACTTAGTTTGGGAGTGTAGATATGGAAGTGGTTGATAATTAGTATGTATTACTGTCTCTTTGTCCATTAAGTATTGTTTCCACTTTTTCACACTTTGTACTAATGCACACAATTCTTTGTCATATGTAGGATAGTTAACTACTTTAGAATTAAATGTCTCAAAATGATAACATGTGGGTTTACCATGCTGTGTCAACACTACTCCCATGGCATAGTCACTTGCATCCATTTGGATCTCAAATGGTCTTTGAAGATCAGGGAGTTCTAGTACAGGTGTTGTACTAATCTTTTCTTTCAAGGTGTTGAAGGACTTCTGCTGTTTGACTCCCCACTGAAACACCTTGTTCAATCATGTTAAAGCATGTAAGGGAGCTTCACTTAAGGAAAAGTTAGAAATGAACTTTCTCCAATATTGTGCTACTCCTAAGAAGCTTCTAACTTCTGTAGCAGATTTGGGTTTAGACTAGTTTACAATGACTGCCACCTTAGAGGGATATATCTTCAATTGACCACCCCCTACTATATGACGCACATAATTCAGAGATGTTTTGCCAAATTCACATTTTCAGAGTTTAACATAAAATTTTTCCTCGTTTGAAAACATCTAGTGTCTTCTTAACATGCTTTAAGTGTCCTTCCCACGTTTTTCTAGATATCACAATGTCATCCAGATACACAATAAAAAAATCATCAAGAAATGGTCTGACTACATCATTCATTAATCTCATGAAAGTAGGAGGCGCATTAGTTAAGTCAAATGGCATAACCAGCCACTCATTCAATCCCTAGTTTGTTTTGAAAGTAGTCTTCCATGCATCTTGTTCTGCAACTCTGACATGATGGTATCCACTATGTATGTCTAGCTTGGAGAAATAAACAGCTTCTTTCAATTGATCTAAAAGATCATCTATGCGAGGAAGGGGATAATGATTTTTGATGGTTATCTTATTCAGTGCTCAGTAATCAATGCACATTCTCAACAAGCCATATTTCTTTCTCACCAAAATGATTGGTGACCCACATTGTGATGTGCTAGGTATGATGAACCCCTTCTCAAGCAACTCCTGCACCTGCTTCTTGATTTCAAAATTCTCTAAAGTAGACAACTTGTACATTCCAATGTAATGGAGCTTCTTGCTGCAAAATAATATCATGCGCTATTTCCTTTTTTGGTAGCAGACCTTTAGGTTCTTGAAAGAAGATATCATACTTTGAAATAACCTTTTCTAAATCAGCTTCTTGCTTAGCATTACAACCTTCAAATACATTGGTCTTTTTAGGTTTCTTTTCCTTTACAACCATGAGTAAGAATTGTTTGCATGAATTTATCATCTGTTTCATCTGCCTTGAGTTTATGAAAGTATAATTATTCTTGAGATTATGAGCTCTTACAAAGTCTTAGATTCCATCTTTAATAAGTAGATACTTGTTCTCAGCTCTATAGAAAATAGCTTTCCTACCATACAAGTAAGGACTTCCTAAAACAATTCCACATATATCCAAAGGAATTATGTCTAACTCAACCTCATCTACAAATGTTGACCCAAAAGAAAACTTGAGTTTTCATTGTCTAGTCACTTATAGTTGTGCTTTATCATCCAACCATCCTAATGGGTGTGGTTTCTTATGAGGTGAAGTTACTAATCCCAACTTCTTTACAATTGCTTCAGAAATTAAATTTACTTATGAGCCACTATCAAACGAAGTATCAATATTTTTATGTTTGGAAATAACTCGAATATGGAAAAGCTCATATCTTTTTCATTCATTTTCTTCATCAATAGTAGATTGTGCAAAATTACTAGTAGATGCTTTAGAATTCTTACCTCTTATAGCTGTGGCTGCAATCGTTGTTTCATCTCCTGAGTTTCACCCAAAATCTTTCTGAATAGCTACAGTAGTCTTCTTCTTCTTTCCCTTGAACTTATTAGGTCTCAACTCTGGATGTAGAATCCAACAGTGCTCATCATCATGCCCATCCTTTTTACAGTGAGTGCATGAAGCTTTTCTTTTCTGTGCATTGTTAGCCTTCTTTACTTTCCATTTCTACTTTTGTTTCTCCTTATTCTCACTTGTAGTGGGTTGGGATGATCCCCCAACTTCTGCACTTCCATTCCTTCCTCTAGCTTCTAGATGAGTAGCTTGTACAGATACCTCATCTGTACTAGTGGGGTTAAACATGAGGATAGTGTGCCTCATGTAGCTATGTAGACCACCAATGTACTTCAATAGAGTCTCAGGTGAATCTAATGAGATTCCTAGAATCAATGCTCTCTTTCTAAATTCTTGAGTGTACCCTTGTACACTTTTCCCTTTCACATTTTGGAGAGCTTGCCAACTCATCATGGCTTGCTGCATGTAGGCCAATGGATAGAACTATTTCTTATTGCAGAAACAAATTCACTCCAGATAGAGATAGTTTTACCATGTCTTTGCATGTCAGCTTAGGTCCTTCTTTCCCACCAGACCAAGGTAGTGCCTCCAAGGCATAGTCTTACTAGATGAATCTTTCTCTTGTCTGAATCGATATTCTGCACTCTGCAATAAACACCAATTTGTCTAATCCAATTGTCCAACTTTTCTGCATTCAACTCTCCATCATATATAAGTAAATCAAATTTAACATCTTGTTTGATCAAAGGTTCTTTCTTTTTGTGTTTAGGGCTATTAGGAGGTGTGAGAAGGCTTTATTATTTCCCTTTGCCTTTTGAGTGGTTATGGAAATGAGACTCAACTTCTCCTTTGTCTTGTTTAGAGCCTGATGAATCTTCATCCTTATGTTTTCTAAAGTCCTTATACATTTGCTCTACCATGGACTTTATGGCTAGGAAACTATCTATGAATTGAGGGTCTGGCCCGATAGAACCTTCCTCTAACATTATCTTCCGAGGATAGACTCTCCTAATTTTAGGATTATTTTCAATCAACTCTTCTTCTCCTAATTTGAGATTTGATCTAGTTAGCATTCAACAGCTAAATCCAACACAAGCTTGTCTAACCTTAACAGCCCAGAGCTCCGATACCACTTGATCTAAAATTCACTCGTGAATGATCTCAGTTAATTAATTAATGAATGAAGGTGTTATAGACCCATGTGCTGGTGTGTTTCTATGTTATCTTAGGAAACAAATCAATCAAATTGAAAAATACATAGACACTAGAAAATTGAAAACAGTAAGAGAAACACAGTAAGAAGATATAAGAACACAAAAAATTAATAAGGAGTTCACCCTATCCTCCAGGGCTACGCCTCCAATCTAGCTTTCAGTGGTGGCCTTATTTTATTGTGTCTTTAAAGTAGATTTTTTACAATGAGTGTTGGAAATAATACTGAGAGGGGGGGTGAATCAGTATTATCACATCAATAAAACTTTTTCATTTCCATATTCAGATTCATATATGCTACTTCCACAACTTATTATGATTCAGCTAGTTGATCCTTAATGAGTGCATTAGAAAATTATCAACCATATTAACAGTAAAGAAGTGCAGTAAAATAGAACAGATCATCACACATAAGCCACACACATGAACACCATGATATAAGGTGGAAACCCAATGTGGGAGAAAACCACCTGCTGCAAGTCATCTCAATATTCTTCTTAATAAGAAACTCCTTTTACAATATTTCTGTACTGGTGCAACCTTATACCAATACACAGGCTTCTACCCGCAGAGAGCTACAACCCTCTCTCGTTCTCCAGTTTCTCCTAGAAGGGAGCTACAACCCCCATAGTTCTTGTACTAGCTAAGATACTAGTACGTAGGCGCCGGCCTACAATCTTCTCTCATCCAGGTACCACGTTTCATAAATTTTCAGACTGGATATTCCTGAAGCACAACACATAATCTGAAAAAACACGTTTCATACAATTTTCATAATGGACCCATTAATATCATTGAATCACATAATCAATCAATCTTCTGAATCACCCAAACATCAGATCAATACATATACAAGGATAATATATGTGTTAGTACCCAGATCTAGTCCATTAGATCACATAAATATGAGTCACTATGATCTTGATCCAATATTAGTTCTCATCCACCAATACTGAAACTAAACACAATCAACCAAACAGGATATGCAGAATACTGACACCTTTAAACTGTCATAAGACCCCATCAACAACCAGAACCACCTGTGACTTCAAATATCATAGCTCAAATTTTATACGCTACTACAATGAACCAAACCTGCATACATACGCGCTTACACCAAAGCCAACCTGCGTACAGATCTATAAATATTCAAACATGACTTGCTGCGATTTCAAACTTAAGTTATACCCAGATCAGATCATTACAAGCGTCAGTATATAGATCTAGAATAAGCATAATAAAATATATATAGATAGTTCATTTCAAACCATTTTATCCCGATCTATCCTTAGATCTTGTTCTCCATCAACTGGTGAAATCCCTCTTTAGCTCAGATCCAGATCTGCGCCATAACCCAATCACAGTATTCTAGATCTAGCACTTTATCATATATTCAATAATTCAGATGATGCTTTGCCAAATGATCTCCTTCCTCTTTTATAGTCTTAGGCCTTTTATAATACCACGGTCCAAAACCATAATTACACAATACCATGAACCCAATACTTGGGATCAACACTTTTGGATGCAATACCATGGACCAAAACCATAGGATCAAAAAATGTCGGACTAATACCATGAACCAACCATGAAAGTGTGTGAGATCAACACTTTTGGATGCAATACCATGGACCAAAACCATAGGATCAAAAAACTGTCGGACCAATACCATGAACCAACCATGAAAGTGCGTGAATTTTTCTCCACATGAAATAAACCTTTTCTCCACATAAAAGTGCGTGAAATATTCTCCACATGAAATAAACTTTTTCTCTACATAAAAGTGCGTGAAATTTTCTCCACATGAAATAAAAATTTTCTCCACATAAAAGTGCGTAAAATTTTTTTCTACATGAAATAAAATTTTCTCTGCATAAAAGTGCGTGAACTTTTCTCCACATGAAATAAACTTTTCTCCACATAAAAGTGTGTGAACGTTTCTCTACATGAAATAAACTTTTCTCCGCATAAAAGTGCGTGAAATTTTCTCCACATGAAATAAACTTTTCTCTGCATAAAAGTACGTGAACTTTTCTCTACATGAAATAAAATTTTCTCCGCATAAAAGTGCTTGAAATTTTCTCCACATGAAATAAACGTTTCTCCGCATAAAAGTACGTGAACTTTTCTCTACATGAAATAAAAGTTTCTCCGCATAAAAGTGCGTGAACTTTTCTCTACTATAATTTATCATCTGAGATGAGTGGGTTTCCATCAAGTACAACATATGTATCATAATTCCAACAATGAGGAGCTCAATTTGAGTCTCCTAAAATAGATAATGCTTGGTAGAGTGGTTCTTGGATTCCCTATGCCACTAGAGTGCACAGACTCTTTCCTTACCAAATATTGACCTCTCTGGTCTTTAATGTTAGGAGTCTAATGTGGTAGTCAATTCGTGATAGATATCCTCTTAGAGATTTCTTGAACCTCTGAAGCCTTCTATCTCCTCGATGTTGTCTTATGCTACAGGTCAACTCAGCTCTCTGTTTTCCTGCCTCTTGCTTCACTATCTCTTTCGTCTTTTTTCATTGTTCTCTTCTCTGGTTCTTCCTTGTTCTACTTTTTGTCTATTTGTGGCTTAAAGTTAATCTGTCCTTGACTATTCGCTTCCTCTTCCACCCCTTCAAATCTCTTGCGGCTGTTCGCTTGGAGTTCCCTACCTCTACGTCATTGCCAAAGTCTCACAGGGAAGTGGCCACTTGTCCTCTCATGAACTGCGCCATCTCTTCCCCAAACGGTTCGATATATCAATTATGCTGTGAAATGATTCATCCAGCAATTCGGTGGTCAAATTGGACTTCAGAATTTTATATGATGTGTCTTAATTCCCCTGTCAAATATAGTTTCCCATCGGGCATATTTTCTACCGCTAGATCTGGAGTGCCAGATCCGATGGTGTTTTCTCTTATCACGTGGTTGACTTGCTCAACCATCAGCTCATGATGAGAGGTGATTTTCTGTCTCATTCACCAGACATGCATCATGCAATGCATGGAATCACTCATTCTTTGCCAATTCCACTTACCACCCCAATATGCCTTTGATATTCCACCTGTTTCTTTGCATGGGACCTGCCTTTCGACTTAGCATTTTCTCGATAGTTTTCCTGGCTTCCCATGTGACCGAGCACTCGGGGCTTTTCCTTCTCAAGGGGTTTTCCCCAACAAATCGTGTTCAAATGGAAGAAGAGGCTAAACATTGAGAGGTGTCATTGAAACCAAAATCAGTTAAGTTCACAACTACAAAATGAATCCAAAGATGAAGTTAATTGTAGTCCTGCATGTAGAAGAAACCAAATATAAAGGTTACAACATACATGCCAAACTTGAAAGGAGAAAAAGACAATAGGGAAAATTGAGTCTTATGAATTGTTATATGGAAAATGTAATCACCGCTATAGTTCTAATTGACAAGGGAGATATCTTCGTTTTTTAAGTCACATAGGCTTAACAAAGATAGAAACACAACACCACACCATGGCTTGAAGGGATGGAATGGAAAGAGACTGTAATTGTAGTTGATGAGAGCCAAGGCTAGTGTGTTGGAAAAGAAGCTCTCAGAGCCAAAGCCGATGAAGAAATAAATATTTTGAGGCATGATAAGAATACAATAAATGACAATGAACTTGGATGATACTTTATTGGAGTGAATTTCTTGTAAACTATCTAGAGGATAGACTGGAAATCAAGAAAAAAGTGAGGCGCTTGCAGGAAGTTAAGTACTATGATCATAATATACATGTGGAAATGGCTCAGGATCATTGATCCATTAAGAATTCTCTAGAGGGGAATTCTGCGACGTTCCCCAATCTCTTGTATAGGGGGAGTAGTTGCAAGTCTCCCTTCCCCTCCCCTGCCCCTTTTTCTCTGAAACATCCTATATGGGCTATTTAATAATTTTTTTTGTAATGGTTGACTTTATATTACTAGGAAAAAAATATACATTTAGTGTGGCTATGTGCTATTGACCATATAGATGAGAATCCAACCCAATAGCATAAGTTTAATATCTTCAAATTTACTAGATTGTTCTTTACAAGTGTGTCCATTAAAACAAAATATCGTCAAGACACTAAACTGGTATTCCCAAAATGGAAAACATATTGGCTCATATTATTTGAGACATCTACGACTAAGTTATAAGAGGATCCAATTACCATAAGTGGATAACGACATTATCCGATACTAAAATACAAGTAAGTACTAATGATTGAAATTATAACTATACATAAATTAAGCAGAGTTCACCTAACCTGATGAGTCAGGGGCCCTGGCTACTGATGTATGACGGATATAATCCCATGAGCCTGGTCTAGGAAAGACTTAATATCTGAACCCCATAACCTTTTATTTCATATTAGCTACACTGTTCTTGACAGAAGATGAACAAAGAGACTAATGAGGCTCCATTCCCCATGCACTATAGGTGTGACAATAGTGGAAGCCAAACTTGTAAGTAGTATCACATGCCAATTCACATAATGCATATCAAAACCAACATCTATTGCTTAAAACTAAACTCAGAGAGCGATTCCACCTTAATGAGAGAGTGACTAATAGGTCAATCAAAGTTTCATTAACTGGGAGTGCTACACGATTTTTCCAATGGTGATGACACAACTAGCCCGAGAGAAGTGAAACCAAAATTATATGCATGATGGATAGCTTGAACCTCATAAATACTAGAGGAATTCAAAAGAAAATAAGCTTCCCGAAGAAATATGTAGAGTAACCCCAATTCTTGATACTGGTGGAAAGTAAATAATTCCCATAGTTTTCCATGATGATGTATACATAAAAGCTACAAAAACGATTGGCACATCGATAAACTTTCACCACATCTATGCCTTCAACTGCATGAACCATACCACCTATGGAGCCTAGAGAGGGACCTGTAAAAGATTTTCACATCTAAAGAATGAATTGGCTACTCATGCGTGATGAAGAAATCATGGTTGGATCATAGTTGGGCATCTTGAAGTTAAGGCTAGTGTACTTTCTTGCAGTGAAGGTTAATGCCTGCTCCATGTTCATAATAAACACCTTGTACCCTCTACTCGAGGGAGGCACATGGAAAGACATATGCCTAGCCCTTCCATAATCATCAACTATTTCCATAACATGATTTGGTGTCATCATCCAAATTGGTGGTGAAATATTGGAGTGTGATAGCTGCACTAGAGTTCCTTAGTTGATCTGGAATAGGTTTGGACAAACACAGGTCCAATGAGGAGAAAAATGAGTTAGGGGGATATCTAGCTAGGTGATCTACAAGTTTATTTTTGGAACGATGAATGAGATAAAGGAGGGGATATCAAAATCTCTGCAGGATCTCTAAAACCTTATTAAAATTATATTCAATGTGTAAATATATTGAAACTTTTGAAAGGTTTGTTCTCCTTTTTAACCTCTTCATGATGGATATTATTATCATATAGTCCCCTTCAATAATTGGCTGGCGATAATCAAATTTTAGGGTGGTTATCAGGCCATGCTCAAAAACCAAAATTTCTAAATCATTTTTAGTGATAGCTCCAAGCTTTCCTTCATATATATAGAGAATTTGTGCTGACTTGTTCCGAAGAACCCCACCACAACTTGTTGGGCTTAGCTTTCCTCGAGAGGCTCCATCAAAGTTTAACTTTATGAAGGATCCTAGGGGAGGGGGCCATGATGTGGGACTCGTTGTTGCATGAGCTATCAAACAAGTAACAATGACTGAATCGTGTGGCCTAATACCCAAAATTTCCAAGATGGCTTACTTTATGGGGGGCAATCCCAATCGTGAGAGTTTTAGTGCATCGAAGTGATATCCTCTTCAAGGTGAAAAATAGAAAAACTTTGTACTCCCTTCATTGACGAGATGATATCCTTAAAAATGTAAGCATTTTGTTCCTTCCATATATTCCACAATCTGAAGCCCATTATTATTCGTAGGCCCTCTTTATCATGGAACTATTGTAGGGAAATTTGTTCCAGTTTCCTAGTAAGAGTAATATTGATTGAGGTTTAAGGTCAAAACATTGAAAGGTCTACTATTGTTGATTCCATATCAATGAAGAGAAAGAGTAGCTAAGAAAAATGTGCTTTAGATTATTGTCGTGTGCTTCGTGTTGATAGCGTATTCAAGGACCAATAAAAACCTCTTCCTGAAGATTTTCTCGAGTCATCGTTTTCTTTCTAAGGACTAACCAAAGGCTGAAAGTTATCTTAGGCCAATTCCTAAGTTTCTATAGGTACTTCGATGTTGAATAAGAGTCATCAGGTTGAGTGGGGCTTGGCAGTCGACAAGTTTCCTTAAGATTAAAGGCCCCTATAAAGCCATATCCCCATCTCAAACTTTTAGGATCAAAGTTCACAATAGTATTCTGGGAGGTCAATTCCTATTGAAGAAGTTGTGTTTCATCTACAAGATCGTGTGCATGTGCTAGAGAATGAATCGTCCAAGGGCGTCAGTGAGTGGTTGGGAAGGAGTGATCCCAATAATGTGCCACCAAGGAAAGTCCTTGAGTTAGGATATTATTTTATATGAGTACCAAATTAGTCAAGGAGGAAAGCCTTGACCGTTGATTCCATGTGTATTCGAAGAATAACATTTTTCTACCATCTCTGAATTCCGAAAAGCGGTGATCTTTATTAAAATATTTATTACTGTGAGCTGCATTCATGACGTGAGAACCTTTTGGGCCATTGTTCATATGAGAAAGTTGAGAAGGGGGAGTATTAGGTGCATATTTTTTTAACCATTATTTTAAATATTAAAATTACTATTATAATATTATGATATTTATTTAAATATTAAACCAACTTATTTAATTTTATTTTCTCTGTATTAGATTTTTCGATTCACATACATATTTTCAGTGGATGAAAGCATTAAACTTTGATGGAAACTACTTCTCCTACCTACAAATTTCTTTTAAATATCCTCACACAATACATAAAATTGTTATCTTGAGATATGTTTTGAATTTTTAAACTAATAACTATGAAAATATTTCCCTTGCTAATGTAGATCAAATGAAATAGTGCCCATTACAATCCAAGATGTATTAATGTTTACAATTTCACCCTACAAACATATCCAATGAAATGTTACATATTATAGCTTCAATTCTCTAGCTCTATCTTACCATACTTTGGTCATCTCATGAAAAATGTAAACATATCTATAATGTTCTAAGACATTAAGAATTTAAATACCCCAAATACATCTTCTCCCTTTTTCATTTCGCCAGAGGTTGATATGAAGGCTTGATGCATATATCTGTCTCATAGCTTTAGGAATTCAAATAGCTAAATCACTATTGCACTAATATTTTTTAGCTAGCTCTAGTTCAAGGCTCATTCTAATTCAATCGTATACATCTTGAAAAATGTCTCAGAAGGTCAAAAAATTAACAACTTGATTTAATGCAACTAATAATATCTTTAATGTGAATGGGGGAGAAAATGATAGAGCCCTTGGTATAGTTTCAACATGTGAAGTTATTGAATGTGGATTTGACCTTATGGATAATAATAAATCCTATAAATAAATTTGGGTTTAGTGTGTCAAAATCAAGATTTTTGATGGTATTATGAGAACAATAACATATCCCAGATATGTAAATGAATTTAAAAAAATGAATTATTTGGGAGTAACCTTTACACATTGTATGGAAGTACTTATATTAGTGAAGCACTAGTGGCATCCGAGTAGGTGACGTAACCCTGTCATTTATGGAATTAGTGATAGGGTGATATGAGAAAGAATGGAGTATAGGTATTGATAAATTGTAAGCTACATCGAAACTTTTTTTCTTCGAATTTATGTTTATACGAACATTAAATATTTTGATAACAATGTAGACATAGATTTAAATAAGGTAACCATAGTGGTAAAGATACTCTTGATTACATCCATTATGATATTTGGGCTCCATTCCATACTATTTCTTTTAGAGTATTGTCATATTTTGTTTCCTTCAAAGATGATCTCCCTACAAAAGTATCGGTCTATGCATTAAAAAGAAAAGGTGATGTATTTAAAAAATTTAGAACTAATAGGACACTCACATTTGTAAGAAAAGATAATGAAGGCGAGTTTGCTTCCTTAGAGGCACAAAAATATTACGAAGAAGATGGTATCATGAGACACAAAAAGACATTTAATACTCCTTGAAGAATAGTGTGGCAAAACACATGAATAAGTATCTTGGAGAAATGGAAGGAGTGTGCTAAGAAATGTCAATTGGCAATAAGAGTTGTGGGTAAAATAAATCAATACTTCTCATTATGTGTTGAATCAATCAAATTTTGTTGCAATAAACCACAAAATTCTTGAAGCAGTATGGATAGGTCATCCCTATGATTATTCAAATTTAAAAAAAATGGTTGTGATGCATATGATCTTACACCTCATAATCAACATTATAAATTAGATTGTAAATCAAAGAAATACATATATGTTGGTTATGATGATTTTGATACTAGATATAGGCTATGGAATCATTTTTCCCACAAAATAGTCAAGATCAGAGTTGTGATATTTGATGAATATTCTCTTATTAAATCAGATCATGCAAAATATATTTTGAAATAGGAACGTGTACACGAACAAACACCAAATAAAAAAAAATAGTTTGAGAGTACACCATCTACATACAAATGGAAGAAAGAAGCTTATAATAATAAATAAGTTGTAGATGTTGAATACATTCAAGAAAATTTTGACATTCCAAAACCAACACTCACAATATCTCATGAGAAAAATACCTCCTAAAAAGGTTTATTGATTTCATTTCATCGTTTTATTTGGTTAATGATGATCAGGTACCTTCTTGTTTTCAATAAGTAGTAAATGTTATCAATAACGCCAAATGGATGCCATGAATGAAAGAAGAAATGGATGCCTTGAAGAGGAACATAACTAGGGATTGTAGAACTTTCAAAAGATAGAAAGGTTGTTGGACGTAAATAGGTTTTCAAAATGAAAAGAGGTATTGATGGTAATATTAAAATGTATAAGGATAAAATTATTGTAAAATATTATTCTTATATCTATGGTATAGATTTCCATGAAATATTTTTTATAATTGTTAAACTTGTATTTTTCCATATTATGTTTGCGCTAGTGATTTTGCTTGATTTATAGTTAGAGTCATTAGATGTTAAAAGAAATTTCTATTCTAGATATTTGGATGAGGAGATTTATGTGGAAAATCCAAAAGGTTTTGTACAATGTCACAATTGAATATTATTTTTCAAACACAAGAAATCATTGTATGGCCCGAAGAAGTTACCCAACCAATGACACAAGAAGCTTGATTCCTTCACGATGATATTAAATTATACTAGGAGGATAATAATTATGTCTACTCCAAAATTTTGAATGGCATATTCATTATCTTAGTGTTGTATGTTAATGATATGTTCACTGTGAGTAAAATCATGGAAGAGATCAATAGGTTGAAGGATAAAATTGTAAGGAAGTTTGATATGAAGGATATAGTAGGTATAAAACAAATGTTGCACATTGAAATATGCATAGAAAGAAAAAAGGTAAGCTTAGGTTCTCATAACATAAGGATGTAGAGAAAATACTTCAGAATTTCGGGACGAACAATGTGATACTAGTTATTAACAATTTTTCTTCTCATTTTAAGCTTTCTTCACACTTATATTTGAGTAATAAAGAAGAAGAAAAATATATGTGTCATGTATTGTATGTTAATGTAGTAGGATGTGTTATCACCCAGTAATTTCCCAAGGTTAAAGAAGGAGATCACCAGGGTAACCACTAACTACATTTGGAGATCAGTACCTAGCCTTCCTGATGCTTAGAGAGGGCTCTCTCTATATGATTTAACTTTGTTTGTTTGGATATTAGGCTAGTTATAAAAGTTCAAGGGGGGATTTTATTTGTATTGAAGATTGGGTGATGGAATCCTTGAAACATATGGATAGAAAGATGCCTCTAGATCATTGGGCATATGGAGTCAAAAGAAGGGAAGCAAAACTAGATCAACTCATTAAAGAGAATGTTCAAAGGGCAAGATAGCAGAACAGAGTGCATGTCTTTAGGTTAGGGGGATGGAAAAGGTTTTAACCAGGGTGAAAGAAATTAAGAATTCTCAGACCGGGACTAAAATGTAGAATAGGGGGCAATCAAAAACAAAGGAAAATTAAGAATCCTTTGTTACAGATTAAAAGAAACAACCTGAACTAAGGAGCAATTAATAATTCCTTAACTTAGATTATTTGTAGAAAACATAGATTTGCCTAACTTTTATCGTAGAGTGCAATTAAACAAATTCTGATATAATACTTCCAGTTATGGCATCCAGATTTAGATCAACAATATGAAAACTTTAAGAGATAACATCAACATGAGAAAACACTTGTCTACACTTCTCTTTGCACATGAATCCTTTGAAATACCTTGTCTTTATTCACCAATCTAGATTGTTGGCTCAGTCTATGCTCCAATAGATTTTATAGTCTTTTATCAAGAAGTCTATAGAAATGTCTAAGAATCCACCCTACATAATTCAATTTGTAAAGTATTTATACTAAGGTTTTATTACAAATATCTCAAACTAACTTGATATTTAATCTGGGAATTACAAATATCTTCTCGCAGGAAGATCAAGGAACCCATATACCTTCAAACCCCACAGTTGATAATACACGTGAAACAACATTAAACCCAATCACAAAATACTCGAAAATTTTAGAATTAAACAGGAAATTCAACAAAACACAATGATATTACAGAGGGATGCAATATCCCTGTGATTGACCAAATCTACACAAAAAGACACAGAGAGATATTTTCTACAACTAAATCTTATATATGAAAAAACAAGTCGAATCATTCAAAATCCCCTTCTTATGATTGAGAACTTACATAAGTATTGTTTCAATTAACAACTAGGTCCTAAATCAAAGCATCAAACTAACTAATCCTATCTAATATACATGATATTGTCCTCGAGAATCTCCACTACATCTAAATACTTGAATTTATTACATGATAACCTATATCCTAGATTCCAGTCTAAATCCTATCTAGAGAGCTTTGAAAATTGACATCTAAAGGACCCCACTCCTTTGCTCGTAACTTTTTTATGGATTTTTGGAATAATACAAAGCCTTTTGTCTTTTGAGCCTCATGCTCGTACATCATCTCACATGCTTGCAAAGATGGAATTTGGTTAAAGTGTATTCTATGTGAACTTGGGATAATTTAGAACTATGTAACTATATTATATGATTGTAAAATTTCTCTACATTTTGTTTCAAATCCAGCTTATCACAACTGGACCAAACAAATTGATATAAGGTACTATTTTGTAAGACATGTTACCGATGGAGATGGAGTTGATCTTAGAAAGGTCCATACATGAAAAAACCATGAAGACATATTTATGAAACTAATGGTAATAGAGAAGCTACAGTGTTGTACGACTTCCCTTAGCTTGAAAACAAGTTGATAGGACTTTTCCAAAGAATTAGGAAAACTATTATCAAGAATTATATTTTAAGAATATAAAAATAATGATTAAAATAAATGTAAAATTAATTTATTGATTTAAATATAGTTATAGTTTTTGTAACATAAATAGTTTACAAACTAAAAGTTAATTACTAAACTATTGTAAGGTTTCTTGCCTCATAGGTTGATTTTGAGAGATGAGGGGGTGTGTAAGAAAAACCTAACTGTAATATTTACCCAACAATAAAATCCCATTTTCCGTGTGATCCGGATTTAAACAGGAACACAACAAATTATAGAGATAACCATATACACAAATATGCAGCGGAAATAATACTTCATTTCATTAATGGAAAATACTAAAATATGCTTACAATCAAAAATGGAAATAAACTAGCTAGGGCGATGGTAGCTTATCTCTGAGAAGAGATGTGATGGCTACATGCCTCTAAACTGTGTTACAATGAGGCTCGAAGGCCTATTTGTTGTTTGAGACACAATGAAAAACCCTTCACATTCCAAAACCTAACCCTAGGAGATGAAACGCCAAACTATGGGCCCCATTTAGGGTTAAGTTGGTACATCAACTTCTCGGGGTCATAACTTTAGCATATGATCTCCGTTTGACGCGTACAATAGCTCATTAGAAAGATCTATTCGAGCACTATAATAGTTGGAACCGGTCCATGTTCCATTGACATGTGTTGCCCCCAGATTCCCCAAAAAACGTCGTTTAGGGCCTCAAAACGGCTCTGGAAGTTCAGGACCCGAAAAACGGCTAAAAATAGTAAGTTGTGCTACAATTAAGGAAACTAAAAATGCTGAGAAACACAATGGTGGGGGTCCAGGTGGACTTGGCAGGTGGCCACCAATATCCACCTGGATCATTCCTCCCCCCTTAGGAAGCAATGGTCCCCATTGCGTTGAGCTCCTCCATGAGATGAGGAAACTTCTGCTGAACCTGTTCCCTGGTGAACCACTTGCCCTGCTGAAGGAGTTGGCCTGCTTTGACAACTCGATACAGTTGGATATTCTGTTGG
>APFE031665423.1:157304-188778 GCA_000404065.3 Pinus taeda
TCCCCTGCCCCCTCGTCTTTCTTCTCGTCGTCCGCCATGGGAGGCCGTCGGGATTTGCGAGGCTGGTCTTGCAAAGGTTCAACCAGTTCAAGCCCTAACTCCTTATATCCCGACCTTGTTGGGTACATGCAAAGAAAAACAGAGAAAAAGCAGACCGCTCTGATACCACTGATCCAGATTTAAACAGGAATGCAACAAATTACAGAGATAACCATATACACAAATATGTAGCGGAAATAATACTTCATTTCATTAATGGAAAATAATGAAATATGCTTACAATCAGAAAATGGAAATAAACTAGCTAGGGCGATGGTAGCTTATCTCTGAGAAGAGATGTGTTGGCTACATGCCTCTGAACTGACTTACAATGGGGCTCGAACGCCTATTTATTGTTGAGAAACAATGAAAAACCCTTAACATTCCAAAACCTAACCCTAGGAGATGAAACGCCAAACTGTGGGCCCCGTTTGGGGGTATGTTGGTACATCAACTTCCCGGGTCGTAACTTTAGCATATGATCTCCGTTTGACGCGTACAATAGCTCATTAGAAAGATCTATTCGAGCATTATCATTGTTGGAACAGGCAACACTGACCCATGTTGCCCCCGGATTCCCCAAAAAACGTCGTGTAGGGCCTCAAAACGGCTCCGGAAGTTCAGGACCCGAAAAACTGCTAAAAATAGTAAGTTGTGCTACAATTAAGGAAACTGAAAATGCTGAGAAAGACAATGGTGGGGGTCCAGGTGGACTTGGTAGGTGGCCACCAATATCCACCTGGATCACTATGCAAATAGACTTTTTCTTCACAAATCATGAATTTATTTCGAGGTAAATGTTCAATACTCATATATATTTGTGTGCCATTATTTTTGTAAGTGATTTTACATATAAAATCTCAATAACATAGTAAGTCATTTTGTCTCAAGATTTTTGATATGATAAATTATTTATGTTTCTTTTAGGTGTATTTCCCTTAGTTTAGTGCACCTTCCTCTCATGCTAATATTTCTTAAGGTTTTTTGTGTTTGATGTTGTGAAAGGTATTTTTCCTATAAAAAAGAAAAAAAAAACTAAATTAATTTAGATCTATTTCAATGAATGTTTAAAATTGATTAAATAGTTCGTTAAAATTTATCTAATCCAATAATTAACCAATAAAAAATTTAAATCATATAATATTATACTTCTGTATTTGTTTTAGTTCACTATATATTTTATTAATCCTAACTTCATATTGATTCATTAAACACTATAAATATATGAAGAGTAATTTATTGTATTAGGAAAATTTTAATAAAACAATCTCTTAATTTTTTTTAATAATTGTTCTTATTATTATTAATATCATTCATTTTATTAATATTTTTTTAGGGTGGTTCACGACATTGATTGGCAATCCCAGCACATCAACCCGAAGGGATCTACCGTTGGCCAAACAAGCAAGGCCTAACCTCAAAAAGGTTGAGAAGATTTAACCTAGTAACCTCCAAACTAGCCAAATACTTAACAAAAATAACTCCACTAGTTCATTTTATTATTATTACTAATATACACAATAAATTTATAAAAATAATAATATGTAAACCAAATGCGTTACATGTAGAATAAGGAACTTACTACATTGTAATATTATTAAAATGAAAAAAATAAAATCTTAATTACTGTTATAATTAAAAAACAAAGCAAATGTACATTTACCTAACCTACAAGATAAGATATGCAATATCCAACGATTTTCTATGAGATGAATTGATAACGTTCATTTCATTAATTTTGATTTTGATAACGAGTAAAATTAATGTCGATGTTTTTATAGATGTAAATTGAGTTAAACACATTTTTGATCTTCTGAATGGATAACATTCATTACATTAATTTTGATAATGATAATATATATTATATATAAGTTTCCAAATACAAATACAATGATACTACAATTATGTCATAAATAAACAATACATTGCCAAATGTCACATGACACATAGGTTCAGTGGCTCAAAGATCAATTAATAATTAATTGAGTTCTAACACCGTTAAAGAGAACATAAAAGCTAAGAGCTTCAAATTACTAAAATAGGTCCAGCAAGAAAAACCCCGCTGCCTTGTGGGTGGGCCCGTAGTCCTTGACTGGAGGCCCCCAGCTGCTTGCATGGGATGGACAGTGTAACGTCCTGCAGTTCGGTTGACACGTGCATGCCGGTGAAGGCTGAATGAGCACACGGGTAGGCTGAATGAACTGCGGTTCAGGCAGATGTGCGAGCTCTGCTTGAGGTGCGATGATGCTTATGCGCACAAGGGAAGGAAGGGCGAGTGTTTATATACGGAGTAGTGTGGTGTAACTTGTATGGAGGCCGACATGAGACTTAGGGGGCTTTTGCGATGGAGCAAGGGCCTGGGTGAGGTCGGCTGGGCAAGCCATGACCTCCCCTACAATGCATATATTTCGGAGTGCGTTGGAACTCATTTGATCATCACACAATCGCTCAACGTCATTTGCTCATGTAGTAGAGGCGTAGAACTAGAAGGTGGATGCACAAGAAAGGAAAGGCGCAAATTTGGAGGATGTGCCCATTCTTGGGTGAGGCCGCACGGAGTTAGGTGTTGACTAGGTCTTGGGTGAAGGCGTGGGCAGGAGCGCCCGGTGATTGGGTGAGGCATGCGCGGTGTATGTTTGGAGCCCGGTTTGTGCGAAGGTGCGCCCGACGGTGGAAACGGAGGAGCACCCGCTTTGTGCGAAGGTGCCCAATGGTGAAATGGAGGACTGCCCGGCTTGTGCAACAACTTGGCACAAGTGTCTTAGCGACTCGGGTGAGTGCCCGCCCGTCGTGCAAGTGTGCACGGTGACTTGGTGAAGTGTTGACATTGTGAACGGAGGTGTGTCTCGGGTAGAGGCGGCCATGTGTGGCGACTTGGAGGTGCACCCGAGTTGGGCAAACAACACAATCGTGCGACGAGGTGAACGAAGGGTTGGTGAGTCGTGCGGTGACAATGCGGAGGTGCCGGCGAGCTGGACAACCAAGTTTGCTGAACTTGTGAAAAATTGCCTGTGTAAATTTAGGGTTTACCAAGATTTAACTTGTGCATTGTAAAAGTGAAAATTGTATAATATATTGATATTGAGCAGACTCATTTTGTAGGGAGTTGCCTCTCCCTTTATACTGCTGTGCATTTATATGGTATAATGCTGTTGATAATGAACGTGTATGGGTATTCATTGGTATAAAGGAACACATTAATAATACTTGGTTGCGAAACACAAACTAAGTAGGAAAAGTGGAATTTTAGGCGTAGTCTACGATCGTAAGTATTGGTGAAAATAAAACGATTGGTAGTGTCGCACCTCACCTAGCACGGTTGGAAGACTACCGTAGCCTTGGGGGCATGACAGTTGGTATTAGAGCTGATATCCGGGTTGATGACAATGGAAGCAGGTACTTGCAGGTGAAGAAAGCTAGTTTCACACACAAGTGGAACAAGGGCCGGTTCATGGTTGCAGGAAACTTGGTGAAGCTGGTGAACAGTGAATAGGTTTAGCAGGGGTGAAGCTTAGTGCTTGGGCCAAGTTGAACGACAAGGCATGGCAGGTTTGGAAGAATGCGAAGGGAAGATCTTTCTTACCTTATACAGGTTGAAGCAGATGAAAGATGAGAATCCCCGGATTCGAGAGAAGCTTTCAATCTTGGAAAAGAATGTTGAAGATGAGCTTCTTCAACTTGGATGGACAATGGAGCAAGATGAAGTTGCAGATTGTGCTCACAAGGAAGAGGGAGCCATGATAATTACAGATGTTGCAGATATGACAACGATGGAGGATGAACTTGAGATCGATCAAGTTGGACTTGGATCGTGCAGTTTGCAGACATGGATGGATGATGATACTCACATGGAGGAACCTCATGATGATGATGTAAGTACTATTGATACTTGTGTTTCACTTGAGCATTTGGTAGATGGACCGTATGCAGGGAAGAGCAAAGTCAGTTTTCCGATGCAAGGGAGCATCTTACCATGGATGTCTATGATGAGACCTTGTATGGAGAAGCAAGGATTGTTGATTGTTGCAGAACTTGTTGGGGTTCTTTGTGACCTTATGGTAGAAGGTGAAAAGGCCCGTGAGAAGGGAGGAACATGATGATCGTTGCGGATGAATGGGTCATGCTTTAGTCACATTCGCTAAGTGCCCGACATGACTCATGGATAGATTGGAGGGAACACAATTGAGTTGCTTGGGTGGACTTCTCATGGCCGAGACTAAGACCAAGTCTTGGGGGAACCTTTAGTGGGGGGGCTATGATGGAAGGGACTCATGATGATGATATGGTTGGGTGACCGAGTTCACTAGACCGAAGGTTGTAGACTTGGATGAGGATGACCGATTATTGTGATGGGTCTACTTGGTTGGATTACATGGCAACTTAGTCATGGACATCAGGTTGGAGACATGGAGCATGGCAGTCTTATGCAGGGACATTGTGCAAGAGCACTTGTAGAGGTGTCACTATGGGCATCCAATGAGGAGTGCCAAAGCAGGGATGTTGTGCAGGTGGATTTGCTGGTGTCACATGGAGATGTTTTTTGTACGAGCCGATGGAGAGGTTGTGCACTCTTGTACAACAAGGCCATGGACTTGGATGGAATTGTGAGAAGACTATGGAGCATTCCTACTACATGGAGAGCCGAGGCATCTTGCAGAGACCTTTGGGCCGAGACTTGTATGCTTGCTGGATGTTGGTTGGGGATGGCTTATGGAGCTCATGATGACATGAGAATGTTGTGACTTTTGGGGACTTCATATATGGTGGACTTAGAGGATCTAATGCACTGAGGAGCAAAGGTCAGAGACTTTGATGGAGGATGGGGGGCATACTTTCAAGTACATGCATGGGGATGGCTTGAAAGAGTGACTTGGTGTAGAGGATTGATATGAGACACTTTGGAGTAATGGAGTTATGATGATGATGATGCCTTGGTGGCAACACTTGAGCATGGGTTGAGCCGAGACTCAAGCACTTTTTACATATGGGAGCTGATTGATCTATGATCATGGGCAACACATGGATAGATGAGAAAGGTGTATACTTGTTTCTATGGTAGATTTGAGGGATGACACATTGCAGATATGATGGAGGTTGCTTCATGGACCTGGATGTGGCACACCGAGAGTTGGAGGTTGACGAGATGGTCTCTTCATATTGAGGAGGCACACATATGGATGATGTTGAGATAGATGTGGCTGGTTTCATGCAACATATTGACACCAAACATCATGGACAACATGTTGCTGATGAGACCTGAGCACGGCTTATAATTATGGAGATGGATTCTTGATCGAGTTCAGGATGTGATGGGATGTTCAGAAAAATCACTGATGGTGGCATGAGGATGTGCATTCTCATGGTCTGAGCGTGACAGTTGGATTAGCTACCCAACTAGTTCAGACATGGGGGCCAACATGTACAAAGATGTGTTAGCATTGTGTTGGAGTAGCATGGCAGTAGTTACACAGGGACGACACATGATGAGGTCGACACAAGATGTAGTGGCATGTAGCTTGAGATGGAGGGACCAGCCTTCCACGATGGAGAGCAACATGTGGAGATTATGACAGGGTGGTTGATGGTCATGGATTGAGATGATTTCTGATGTATGACATATCGATGGGTGTATACCTTGGTATGGTGATCTTGGTGGCAGATGGTTGCGAGGATGGTATGTTTTCGAGGACGACAACGATTTCAGGTGGAGGAGGATGTAACATCCTGCAGTTCAGTTGACACGTGCCTACGGGTGAAGGTTGAACGAGCGCGCAGGTAGGCTGAACGAACTGCGGTTCGAGCAGATGTGCGAGGTCTTATTGAGGTGCAAAGGTGCTTATGCGCACAAGGGAAGGACGAGCGAGTTGCGGAGTAGCGTGGTGTAACTTGTATGGAGGCCAACATGAGACTTAGGGGGCTTTTGCGATGGAGCAAGGGCATGGGTGAGGTTGGTTGGGCAAGCCATGGCCTCCCCTATAGTGCATATATATTGGAGTGTGTTGGAACTCATTTGATCATCACACAATCGCTCAACATCATTCGCTGATGTAGGAGAGGCACAAAACTACAAGGTGGACACACAAGAAAGAAAAGGCACAGATTTGGAGGATGTGCCTGTTCTTGGGCGAGGCCGCATGGATTTAGGTGTCGACTCGGTCTTAGGAGAAAGTGCGGGCATGAGCGCTTAGTGATTGGGTGAAGCGTGCACGTTGTATGTGTGGAGCCCGGTTTGTGCGAAGGTGCGCCCGACGGTGGAAAAGGAGGAGCGCCCGCTTTGTGCGAAGGTGCCTGATGGTGAAACGGGGGAGCGCCTGGTTTTTGCAATGACTTGGCACAGTTGTCTTGCTGACTTGGGTGAGCACCCACCCATCGTGCAAGTGTGCACGGTGACTTGTTGAAGTGTTGAGATTGTGAACGAAGGTGTGTCTCGGGCATAGGCACCCGTGTGTGGCAAATTGGAGGCGCGCCCGAGTTGGGTAAACAACACGATCGCGTGACGAGGTGAACGAAGGGTTGGTGAGTCGTGCGACAACCATGCGGAGGTGCCAACGAGCTGGGCAACCAAGTTTGCCGAAGTTGTGAAAAATTGCCTAAGTGTAAATTTGGGGTTTCCCAAGATTTAACTTGTGCATTGTAAAAGTAAAGATTGTATAATATATTGATATCGGGTAGACTCATATTGCAGGGAGTTGCCCCTCCCTTTATACTGTTGTGCATTTCTATGGTATAATGCTGTTGATAAAGAATGCGTATGGGTATTCATTGGTACAAAGGAACACATTAATAATACTTGGTTGCGAAACACAAACTAAGTAGGAAAATGGAATTTTAGGCGTAGTCTACGATCGTAAGTATTGGTGAAAAGAAAATGATTGGTAGTGTCGCACCTCGCCTAGCATGGTTGGAAGACTACTGTAGGCTTGGGGGCGTGACACACAAGGTCTTTTAGACCATACATTAGAAGTATCGTCCACAATCAATCTACGCAATGTGTTTAACTTTTTCTGCTTTAATATTGATAATGATATTAAATTGAATCAAATCAATGAAAAACGTTGTAGCGTTAATAATGATATTGAATTGAAAAGTGAAATGGGTGGGTTATTCTTTTCTATGCCATGTTATAATTTGTCAATAGTCTACTTTGAAGCAAGCCATCCGTGGGATGAAATTTCTTCCGAACAAGCTCAACTTTGTTAAGGGACATCATGTAAGGACCTGCAGTTTCGCGTATGTGCGACCGCGACCAGATGGAGAACGCGCGCGGTTGGAGGTGAACAAACAGCATAAAGTGCGAGCTCATACTACACATGCGATGGAGTTATGGAAGAATGCAAAGGCATAAGAGGATGGCAAGTTGATATATATGCGTGGAGACATGGCTTGAAACTTGTGAAGGCTGACCACACGTGGAGACAAAAGCTAATGGTGAATTGTGATGAAGTGTGGGGGTGTAAGGCGTGGAGGATGAGTCGGCCGGGTGGGCTAACTCGACCTACCACCCGTATAAAAAAGTGGTGCGTGGAGCTCATTTGATCATCGATCACACATCACTCATCACTCAAACATGTGAAGAAGGCGCAGAACTAGAGTGTGGACACAACTAAGGAGAAAGGCATAGACTTGGGTGATGCGCCCATTCTTGGGCAAGGCCGCACGAAGGTGAAGCATATATCTGGGGTTTGGATGAAGGGCGTGGGTAGGGTCGCTCGCCGGTTGGAGAAAGGTGTTCACGGTGTGTGTGGAACCTGGGTGATGTGTAGGAGCGCCCGGCGGTGAAACATTTTTGAGTGCCCGGTTTTTGCAGCGACTTGGCACGGGTTCTTGGGTGACTCGGGTGAGTGCCCGCCCATCGTGCAAGTGTGCACGGTGTGAATTTTGGTGAAGTGTTGAGATTGTGGACGAAGGTGTGTCTCGGGTGGAGACGCCCGTGTGTGGCGACTTGGAGGTACACCCAAGTTGGGTAAACAACACGATCGTGCCACAAAGTGAACAAAGGGGTGGTGAGTTATGCGGAGGCATCCACGAGCTAGGAAACCGAGTTTTGCCAAAGATTGTAAATTTGGCTAAGTATGAAACTTGGGGTTTCCAAGTATACTTGTAAAGCTTGTAACTTGTAAAAGACTGTATAATATATTATCTGGCAGACTCATTTTTCAGGGAGTTTCCCCTCCCTTTATACTATGCAATTGTGTTATTCATGTATAATTGCTGATGTTAATGAATGTGTATGGGTGTTCATTGATATAAAGGAAACATTAATAATACTTGGTTGAGAAACACAAAATAAGTAGGAATAAGTGGTTAGGCGTAGTCCACGAACATAAGTATTGGTGAAAAGAAAGTATTTGGTGGTGCCGCACCTTGCCAAGCGCGGTTGAAATACTACTGCTGGTCTGGGGGCATGACAATTGGTATCAGAGCTCAGTTGGAGCTGGTGAGCAGGGTTACTCGTGACGAAGTGCAGGTGTGGGAACACTTGGAATTGGTAACAGTGAAGCATGTACTTGCAGGTGAAGGAATTTGTTTCACACAAGTGAAATAAGGGCTGGTTTAGGTTGCAGGAAACTTGGTGAAGTTCTTGTATGGTCAAAACTAGATTGCAAACAAGAAGGAAGCTATTAGCAATGGTGGCTAAATCTCAGGCTCGGTCTAGTCATGGTGCGAAGGATACTACTATTGGGTTCATTGAAAAAGTGTTGGAGAAGATGGAGGACATGGAAGCCTTCTGGAATTGATCGAGAGAGATCAAGATGCCAATTCAAGGATGAAGGAAGAGCTCGAGGAACTCCGGACTCAGCATGAGTACACTGATCTTATGTGTACACAACTTGAAGTAAGGGTCAAAAAGGTTGAAGAGGCAAGAGACCGAGGTCTTGCAGAGATTGTGGACTTGCAGAAAACTCTTGACGAAGCCAGAGATGAGATCACGGTGTTGAAGAAGGTCGTGAGGCATAACTCAGGTGGAGGAGTGCCTCATGTGAAAGTCAAGGAACTGGTACCTTACGATGGTACAAGAAGTGTAAAGACTCTTGGCAACTTTCTATGCGACATGGAGCAATACTTGGAATGATTAGGTCTATTTGATCATGAGACGAAGGTCAAGGTAGCTACTCAGTTCTTGACAAAAGATGTTAAGGTGTGGTGGTGAAGACGGATGGATCAGATTTCCAACAATAGTGCTGGTGACATTACTTCATGGGATGATATGAAGAAAGCTTTGTAGACCCATTTTAGTCCTTTGGATGAAACGTGCGAAGCAAAGATGAATATGAAATTCATAAAGTAGACAGGGAACCTTCAGACATATCAGCAAGAGTTTGCAAGTGCGGTTCTAGAACTTCCTGACATGGCGGAGAGGGATAAGGTGTTCAATTTCATTATGGGTTGAAACCTTGGGCATGTAATGAAGTGAAGAGGTAAAGGATTAGAACACTTGAAGAAGCTTTTGTTGCTGTGGACAAATTGGTGGAGCATTATGATGAGACTTCTGATGATAGGAAGAAGAAGTCTGATAAGTCGAAAGATAAGAAGGAAGAGGATGCTTCGAAATCGGATGACAAGTCGAAGACAAAGAAAGCCTTGAACTGTTGGATATGTGTTGAACCACATACGGTGAAGAATCACCCTTCTAGACTGAAAGTGGCTATGATTGCACAATCTAATGCGAAGAATGAAGAAGCTTATGTGGGGATGATGCAGATACTTAGTGTTGCTACTGCTACAGAGGTGATCTCTCGGAGGGATCCTGAGAGGAAAAAGTTGGAGTATGTTCCGATGAAGGTTGGAGATGCTGATATACTCACTATGGTGGATAGTGGGGCCTCTCACAACTTCATGGGAGAAGATACTGCAGGAAGGATTGGGCTGAAATTTGTACCGGTGAAGGCAGAGATGAAGACAGTCAATTCTCCTCCTGATGATGTTCTGGGTGTAGCTAAAAAGGTGGACACAACACTTGGTGAGTGGATAGGGAAGGTCAACTTCACTATAGTGCATATAGATGACTATGAAGTTGTGCTGGGAATGGAATTCTTGAAACAATTTGATGCTATGATTGTTCTACATTTGAAGAAGTTGTACATTTACGATGGAAGGGAGGATGCGCCCATTGGTGTACCAACCATTGGAGTGACAAAGCTTGATTGTAAGTTGGCAATGATGCAAATGGATGATGAGTAACAGATGGAAAGCATGAGTAAGCGTTTGTCTATGGTTCAGACAAAGCTTACCGAGCAGTCATTGGTCATCAGAACTCTTTCAGATAGCATCTTAGATGTCTCAAGAAGGCTAGAAGCAGTCGAGGATGATGATGATGATGATGAGGCATATGTGAGGCCGAATGTCTGGGAGGAGGATCGGGTCACTTATCTACAGAGGATGGAGATAGAAGATCCTCACAGATGGATTGAGTTGATTAGTGAGGGTGAGCCTTTAGGCTCTACTCCCTCTACATCTTCTTAGATGGACAAGAAGATGGGGCTCATTGTTAGCTGCTCATGGCAATGAGTCCTTAAAATAGGTTGAGCAGGTATGACAAATGGTGCACGGATGGCTTGGCATCAAGCATCATGACATGTTGCAGATGGGATGGAGTTTCCATGGACCTGAGCATGGGAGAGATTCTTGGTGAGTCCGAGATGTGGCACAATCTGAGAAAGACTAGTGAAGGCATAAGGATAGACATTCTTATGATTTGAGTGTGACAATTGGACTGATCACCCGACTAGTTCAAGTCATGAGGGCTAGCAGTTTACCGGAGAAATGTTGACATTAGGCAAGCAGGAAGGATGACAGTTCACAGGATGAGGACGACACAGGATGGGGATGGTAATTCTACATATTTTGCAGGGGTGTTTGCAGTATGTGGAGGAGTTGACATCATGGATCGAGGATGAGATAGATATTGATGTTGATATTGGTGGATGGCTACCAAGATGGTATGTTGTTAAGGACGACAACGACTTCAGGTGGAGGAGGATGTAAGGACCTGCAGTTCGGCCAATGTGCGACCGCAGCCGGATGGAGAGTGCGCACGGTTGGAGGTGAATGAACAACATAAAGTGTGAGCTCAGACTACACATGCAATCGCATTATGGAAGAATGCGAAGGCATAAGAGCAGGGCGAGATGATATATATGCGTTGAGGCATGGCTTGAAACTTGTGAAGGCCGACCACACTTGGAGACAAAAGCGACGGTGAATTGTGATGAAGTGTGGGTGTGTAAGGCATGGAGGACGAGTCAGCTGGTTGGGCTAACTCGCCCTGCCACCCGTATAAACAAGTGGTGCGTGGAGCGCATTTGACCATCGATCACTCATCACTCATCGCTCAAACATGTGAAGAAGGCGCGGAACTATAGTGTGGAGGCAACTAAGGAGAAAGGCGCAGATTTGGGTGATGCACCCATTCTTGGGAAGGTCACATGGAGGTGAAGCACATATCTCGGTTTTGGGTGAAGGGCGCGGGCAGGGTTGCCCGCTGGTTGGAGAAAGGCGTGCATGGTGTGTGTGGCACCCAAGTGATGTGTAGGAGCGCCCCATGGTGAAACGTTGGTGAGCACCTGGTTTGTGCGATGACTTGGCAAGGGTTCTTGGGTGGCTCGGGTGAGCGCCCGCACGTCATGTAAGTGTGCACGGTGTGACTTTTGGTCAAGTGTTGAGATTGTGGACAGAGGTATGTCTCAGGTGGAGGCACCAATGTGTGGTGACTTGGAGGCGCGCCCAAGTTGGGCAAACAACACGATTCGGCGGCGACAAGGTAAACGAAGGGTTGGTGAGTCGTGCGCCGACCCTGCGGAGGCGCCGACGAGCTAGGCAACCGAGTTTTGCCGAAGACTGTAAATTTGGCTAAGTATGAAACTTGGGTTTCGAAGTATACTTGTAAAGCTTGTAACTTGTAAAAGACTGTATAATATATTATCGGGAAGACTCATTGTTTAAGGAGTTGCCCCTCCCTTTATACTTTGCAATTGTTTCTTCATGTATAATCGCTGATGTTAATGAATGTGTATGGGTGTTCATTGGTATAAATGAAACATTAATAATACTTGGTTGAGAAACACAAACTAAGTAGGAATAAGTGAGTATTGGTGAAAAAAAGGTGTTCGGTGGTGCTGCACCTCGCCAAGCGCGGTTAAAAGACTACCGCCGGCCTGGGAGCGTGACACATCGTGTCAAAAGAGGTGTCCTCTTGCTTTTAATCTGACTTGAATTTAAGATAGATTTCAGACATTTTCATTTGAATCTTTTGCATCAAACGGCTATAGAGTAGGTTGCCTTTAACAGTGAAGTTCAACGTAAGCGGGGAGTGTTATTTCAAATTAACTAAAAATTTGATACCTATACTTATTTTTAATACCTGTCATTTTAACGTTTACACATATTACTAGTGTCAAACCGTTTTTTATTATATGCGAAAATATATGAGATTCTTCTCGCAAGGGTTATTGTGCTATTGGCATTGAATAAAATTTCCACAACTGCCTCCTCTTATTTTGTTGCGAGTCTGATTTTGACCGGAGAAAGATTAGGGTTTCAAATTGAATTGTACTTAAAATTTTAGCTGTTAATTTAGGAAAAATGTGTTTTCAAATTTAAGAAAAAATGTGTTTTAAATGACATCATGCTTAAACAAACTGTACCCAAAACTTTAGCTATTAATTCTTACCAAAATGTATTCCAAAATCTATTTTGAAATGAGAACATGCTAAAGCATATTAACATTTTTGTTTGGTCCTCTACAAATTCTCGACATATATTGTTTGTTTTGTTTTGATACTACACGAATTCTCAGCATATCTATGCAAAATAAAATAATAATGAATTTTTTGTTTTGCAGAAAAATGCATTTATTAGTGAAATTAAGATGTACATCAAGTTGCTTATTACAAGCTCCTAGGTCGAAAAGATTATCTGATAATAAGGAAATCATCAAAATTATGGAAAAATATTTGAAAATACAAGTCATGGTATTTAGAATAGTGATCGTACCCATTCTAAACTATTTATTTAATCTTAATATATATAAAAGTACTGCCAATTTTCTCATACCGACTAATGTACCATCACCCTGACAGGTAACTTGAATTATTAAATTAGTGGACGTGAAATCAGCCGTTCATTTTTGTTTTATCTGTCCTCTTGACGTTTAAGAAAATATTTTTCAGTCAAGTACGTCCGAAAAACTAAAAGAAATTCTGTAGAACGTCGAATTCCCGGCCTGGCATCGACCATCGCGCCCGCTGCCCAACGTACACATGTATAAGCCAAAGTATTGAACAGTTTACGAGCGTGTCACTACCTTGGAGGTGGTGTCGCCATTGGAATTTATTCAAAGTTAGTAATACGTTTGAGGGCACACTAGGCCTGCCCCGTACGGCCCCTCTCCACCCATCACAGTTTGCGGCCATCGCTAGGAAGAAACATGACAATCTACACTCTCCTAGGGAGAAGGCGGCGAATGAACAGCTCACTGTTCCTATTCCTCTTATAAGTATTCGCATTCCATCGACTATCAGAGTTGTCGCTTTGGCATACCGACTGACAATGTCTTTTCTTGCGAATCCAATAGATATCGTATCGCCTGTGTTAAAAGAGCTTCGATCTGATACCATATCCTTTGTCTGATAACACTGAGTTTTATGATGAAGAACCCTACAAGGGCTCTCCCGATTATGATCTCCTTCCTGCTCATTGCAGGCCGCAGCAGCGGCAGGTCGCTTATGAAGGACAACCTTTTTATAGCACCCGACAATCCTTTGAACTTTGAACCCATTCCCAATGCCCTTGACAACGATGTCTCCTGCTCACACATGGCCGACTGCCATGTGGAGGACGCGGTGCAGTGCCATGAACAGATAAGGCCCTCGTTGGTAAAGTGTGCCACCGGTGGGATCACAGTATCGTTCAGCCATAGCCCAGGTTTTCAAAATATCAAGATGCCTCACTCGCCACCGGATTCGGCTTGCAAAGCCGAGTGTGATTTCAATTTAGTAGCAAAGGGCGACGTAACACGGTCCGAACCCAGTCCTACCGTAAATTCCTTGGTACGCGAACAACGGCTCTACACGTCCAGCAATAGCCCTGGGGACGTTGACATGTGGATGATCAGGCATAGATCTAGAACAGTAAATGTCCACATCTTTAAATCCAATTGCAGCCGTGGAGATGACCAAGTGCAGCCAAAAAAGAGCAAGATGCGCAAACTGCTTTCTTCAGCTCCAAACCCAGGGAAAGGCCACCTACCAGCTCCAAGCCCAGCGAAAGGCCACCCAGGGGAAGCTCATTGACGGGTGTCAACATGGTACACGATCTTCGAACGGTGTTAAGGGCAACTTTTGAGCTTCCGGTTATTTTTCTGCCTCTCCTGAACTCAGTAGCATAGATTTTACTTACAGCTTTGATGTCGATAGCATATACTTTATTGGCAGCTTTGATCTGAATTATGTGAAGTATTTCTTAACCTATAGAATACTATTCTTGTGTTTTCTGAAAACATATTTTATTATTGGAGTTTTAATATAAGGATTTATATATTAACCGTAATGTAATGGTCTTTTGTTATGTTCTTTTGTTATGTGAAAATATCCTTTAATGCTAACGTTTTTGAATGAGATTTTTATTTTCTGTAATATGTATATATATATATACATAAATAAATAAATAAATAAATAAATATATATTTTGATGGAGGGTTAGTTCGTTTGTTGATCAATTTAAACAAAGTTAATTATTTAATTTATATTTAAGTGTATGTTTTTATGTAACCTATTTAGATTATATTCAATTAAATTTCATGTTTCATTTTCAATATTTATATTAACGAGAATGTAATATAAGTTATTTTATCTCTGTAAATATAATAATATATATATAAAAGATGTGAAAAGGTATTTTGATGGAAGGGTTAGTTCGTTTGTTGATCAATTTAATATTAATTATATTAATTATATTTAATTGTATGTTTTTATGTAACTTATTTAGTTTATATTCAATTAAATTTTCATGTTTCATTTCATATATTTATATACGAGAATGTAATATAGGTTTAATATTTAATATTTTTTTTTTTTTAATTTTATAAAATTTTAAAGAAATAAATAGAGATTTAAATTATAAATATAAACTTGTAAAAGTTTTTACGTTAGAATTTATAATTATTTATTTTTTTTTATATTTTTACAATAATATTGTTTTCAGGAGTCTACAAAATACAGATTTTATGCTTATGACATTTCGTGCTAGCTATTTTAAATATATCTTTCCCATAATTTCTATAGAAAACTCATAGGAGCAACTTATATTTTCAAAACATTATAAGATTTCAAAAAACGGAAAAGTTTATCTGGCATTGGACGACTCTGTCTTAGTAACTTCTCCGTGGTGCTTAGCTTCAACATCGTTGACCTGATGCTTCAAAACTAGTGCTCTTCTTATTCTTTTCTTTCCTGGTTCCTCACTAGTCTCTCACTGTCCTAGGGTATCCTTTGCTCCTCTCGTGAGATTTTCCTCGAAGTTTGCCAATCTTATGTCCATGGAAACCAATTCAGTTCGTAGTTTAAAGTGCATTTTTTATAATCACTCTACGTTAGTTTGAATTTATAATCCATGATTTCCAGGTCCATCTGCTTCTCCTTTTCCTCTAGATCATTCCTCTACTTTGTAGCTTCCAGTAAACCTTCCATTGCCGTCGATAGTCATTCGAAAAGTTTATGCCTTTTCTCTTGGACTTCATTGAAAGAGACAATCTTAGTATCCTCCATGATTGCTTCTCGAGGCCATGCCTCAAGTCGAATCATGCCAATTATTGTGAATATCCTCAGCTCTTTATCCAACACCTAGTCATAGACCATTTCTATGCTTATAATGGGTGACGCTGAGAAGTATAAATGAGTCGCCTCCACTGACATGTTCCATCCAAGCCCATGTCACTGATACCATGGATTTCCTAGGTTGGATATCGAGTATAAAAAACAATTTGGAGATAGGGAGAAATTAAAGCCATTATGGGATTATAAGACTCACTGAGCACCTATATTTACCATTTTTAGATGTTGATGTTTAAATCTGCATCTACTTGTATGTTCCCTATATTGAATTGATACGAGCTGAGTTAATGCCATTATCCCTATGATACTCCTCCATCAGAATACGTGATTTGGGACTATAGTTATGTTTCCATTCCTTTCTCATAAACTCCCAACACGATACCCTCATCATGTCAATGATGGGCTGAATAGATTTGATGACATATTAATACTTGAACAATTCCCTATGTTGTAGGTGCTAATTGCATCTATTTTTTTCTTTTAGAGATAATAGTGTTCCATAGTATTAATGGTATAGGAAGATAAATTATCATGCTTTGATTTTTCTCCATTAGCCCTTGTTCCATTATGGTTATTTTAATTAGGAGATTGTAGTCCTATGAATTTAGATGTCTATACATATGATAAAATTCTATCTGTTCAAAATCTTGAATTTGCAGTGAAATCCTTTACAAGATGTGAGGAAGGGTATTAGTACAGTTTCCCCTAGCTTTTTGAACCTTTGGAATCACAATCATTGATTCATTGAATACCAGTAACCTCGGTGATTCTCTTGTTATGTACAATTCCAATATTTTCCATAGTGCTAAATATTCATCTTGGTTATTGGTTGAGATACTCAATCCCAAAGAAAATTAAACCTATTTGTTCATCGGGGAAAACAATAACCCTTTGTCTACTTTCCACCCCTAGATTTCCTTTTGACGCTCCATTGAAATCATAACTTTGGGATCTCCATGAGTTGCATGAAGGAGGAAAAAAAATTATACCCCATTCCTTAGATTGGTAAGAAGGCATCGGGTAGGTTATAGAGTGGTATCATAGCATCCATGTTCAAAACTAGATTGGATGGGCTTCGTCATGAGCAAGTGATAATAAAAAAAATGGAGAAATTAATTTGGACTAGTTAACTATCTAGTGTTGAAAGTCAAGTTAATATGTTGATCCTTATTTTGCAGGTAAACTAGCACCAATGAAAGTTGTTTGAGAATAGGACCATGGTCATGGTGTTTGTTTTGATGGACATTCATCATAAATATGTTGCTTGTTTTGATTATCATGATGAAGGGATTGAATGATTGATGCATATGGTTTGGAAATGTGTCGGCACGCTAACATCACTGTTTTGTCACAACAAAATCTTCATGGTAAATCATGACCGTGAGTTTGTGTATTTATTATTTTGAAATGCCTAAACAATGTGTGTGATTGGTAACACATCAAAAGCAACATAGGTTACAATGGTGAGGACCGGAATGGTTGAATATAGTTTTGATCAATCCGAACATGGAATTGATGGGGTTAGATATATTGAAGAAGAGAGATTAGTTGGCCAAGGGGGAGGGAATCATTCCCCAGAGTAGATGGACACATTGAGAAGCCTAAGGGATGAGGTGAGGAGTTTTAAGGTTGATAATGAGAGGATGGTAAGAGCCAAGGAAAGGAAAGAAGAGATCAATGTAATCATCTTGTAAAGTCTTTCGGATTGGCAGAGGGAAAGGAAATCTTAGCAGAGGGGGAGTCATAAGATAGGAAAAGCCTTTAGGAAACTAAAGAAAACACCAGTAGAGTAGACCGTGGTAGTTTTATAAAGGGGCATGGGTAAGTGATTGAGGACACTGGCGAGGACGTGAGCCTTTGAGCACTCGAAGACGAGTAACTAGCACACAAGTGTAGTGTTCAAGCAAACTACCTAATTGAGCTACCCAATATGATTGCAATATGAACCCAATGCACCATCACAATTTATAAAGCACTAATTTCACTAGATATTACACTCTTCCATTTTCTCATTAGCTTTTTTTATACCCATTTATATTTTTTCATTAATTTTGAGCTCCATTTTTTATACCACCCAATATTAAAATCCTTTACCCCCTATTATATGCTCAATGTATTGTGTCATCTTTTTCTCAATATATATCCCCCAAAGATGAACCCATGTGGTATGGTATTGCTCCCTAGTGAAGCCCTTGTGAATAAAAGACACCTACCAATTTAGTAGTTAATTCCACAAAAGAGAGGGTACAATACTAGCCACTCCCTCACAACAAAACATGCCTCCATTTCATAAATAATAAAAGTGTCTCCTAGGCTCCAGGAGTTAAGAAACTAGGAAAAAGGGAGGCCTTGTCCAAATGCATCATAAACGAGACACTAAAAAGAGACAAATGAGTATTGTCAAATTTGTTCCATACCACACAAAGAAGAATATCCACTTGTATATAAACATCAACTGACACGACGCCATAAAAAAAATTAGTACCCAGAGGAAACAAAAAAAACACGAATTCCATGTTAAGAGCCAAAAACACCCATCGATAACATTGTAGCAATATTTGCAAAATAGTGACAAAAAATATTTGGCTTTGGAAATTAATCCTAATCGGATAAGATGATAATGAGGTCCTAAACAATATCAACGTGTGGGTCAATATGATCACCAGAATCACCAGGACGGTTCGTGAGATTGCCAAAGATGTAATATAACACAAAAAAATTTCAACATGAGCTAGTCTCAAATCCACATTATCAAGAAAGAATCATTGATTATGCAACATGTGCTTAATATCCTCCAACCATAAAATAACTTGCATTGTTTGACTTGTTTGTCTTTCAATATTAGTTGTAGTGATGTCTCCATTGATTGATGCAAACCCAGAGAGTACAAGAAATGGAGACTCCTGTTATGAAATATGCTTGGGTTCGAGACACTTCGAAAATATATATTTGTCACCTGAATCTCATAATCAAAATGGTAGGGGTGTTCCTCCAAGATTCTTTCCTATAGTAGAAGAATTTATCTCCTCAATTCTAGAGGAACAATGTCAAAAAATGCTCCAACAGAGTCAAATGCAAAATTCTAAGCTATCTTAACCCTTGATCCCGCAACTGCAGAACAAACAAATAATCTCCTTAGTGCCACACCAAAGTAGAAAATTCTAGGGCCAAAGGGACAAAGTTGTTAATAATAATTTTCTTTTGTATTAAATTATGAGATCTCCATGAGTTGAAGGTAAGAGGGAAAAAAAAAGTATACCCCATTCCTTAAATTGAAAAGAAGGGGTTGGGTACATTATACAGTGGTTTCAAAGCATCCAAGTTCAAAATTGGATTGGATGGGCTTTGTCACGAGCAATTGATACTAATAAAAAATGGAGAAAATGATTTGTACTAATTAAATATCTAGTGTTGAAAGTCGAGTTAATCTACTAATCCCTATTTTGTGGGTAAACTAGCACCAATGAAAGTTGTCTGAGAATATAACCATGGTCGTGGTGTTTGTTTTGATGGACACATGTCATAAATATGTTGCTTGTTTTGATTATCATGATGAGGGATTGAATGTTTGATGCATATGATTTAAAAATGTGTTGGCACACTAACATGACTATTTTTTCACAACATAATCTCCATGGTAAATCATGACCGTGATTTTGTGTATTTATTATTTTGAAATGCCTAACAATGTGCATGATTGGTAGCACATGACAAGCATAGTAATGTAGCAAAAGGTGGAATGATGACGACCGTAATGGTTGAATATAATTCTGATCAGTCATAACATTGAAGTGATGGGGTCAAAGCTACTAAAGAAGAGGGATTAATTGAGCAAGGTGGAGGGAATCATTCCCTAGACTAGATGGACACATTGAGAAGCCTAAGGGAGGAGGTGAAAAGATTTAAGGTTGATAATTAGAGGTTGTTAAGAGCCAAGGAAAGGCAAGCGGAGATGAATGAACTCATCATGTAAAGTCTTTCATATTGGCAGAGGCAAAGAAAATCTGAGAAGAGGGTGAGTCATAGAGATAGAAAAATGGTTTAAGAAATTGAAGAAAGAAATAATGGAGTAGATGGTGGTAGTTTCAGAAAGGGGAATATGAAAGGGACTGAGGACACTATGCCAGGAGGTGAGCCTTTGAGCACTCCAAGAGGAGGAACTAGAACGCAGGTACAATGTTCAAGCAAACAACCTAATTGAACTACCCAAAGGCATCACCATTATTTCCATCACCATCATTAAATAAGAAAAGAAAAGGATCCTGAAGAATTTAATAATGAAAATGCACCTACATTTGATTACGTATATGAAGGACGCATAGGATGCAGAATTGTGGTTGCTAGGAATGAAGAAAGTTTTCAGAATACATGACTATTCTAAGAATATGAAGGCTAGAGCTGCCTCATACAAATTAAGAGGAAAAATTGACATATGGTGGGAAGACATGAATATGTTAGAGCCATCGGTGAAGAGGAACTGACCTTGGTGGAGTTTTAGGAGCTCTTTAGAGAACAATACCTATCTCAACGATACTATGACAATAAAAAAAATAGTTTTTATGAAATCAAAATGGGTTACTTAACTAGTGATGTGTATGTCACATCGTTCCTGGAATTGTTGAGGTATGTACCATACCTCAATGATGAGAAATTCAACATTCATAGGCTCATCAATAGGCTTCCTATGACATTCAGTGATAAAATCGAATGTTTGGAACCCCAAATCCTAAAGGATGCTATCAAGAAATTAGAGAACTATTATGAAAAAGAAAAGCACAAAATTGAAGTTAGGAGTAATTGATAGGCCAAGAGATACATTGAGCGTAACAAGAATTGGCCAAAGAAAAGCTTATGCAGGAAGGAGACAAAACACCTAGTTCAAGCACAACAGTTTCAACAAAGACATTATATTATTGTTAAGAAAAATGTGCAGCAACCAGTGTTAGCGTAGCCCAAGGTTGAAGACCAAGAACCACATAAGTGCTAGATGTGTCGTGGGAACCATAGAACGAGAGACTACCCACACCAGCAGAATGTTGGACCAAATATTTACAATGCTCAAGAGGCAAGTATAGTGGGGGAAGTAGCCTAGAGCATACCAAGGATTTATGTAGCAGTAGATAGTCGCCAAGAAGATCACTAGGCATCCCTCATTCAGAGGGAAGGTAAGGTACAACAACAAGTCATTTGTATTTTAATTGATCAAAGTTCTAATTATAGCTATATCAACCCAGAAGTTGTTGAGAAGTGCAAATTTAGAAAGGATTTGTAAGAAGAAACTTCGTTGGTTCCATTGGAAATGGGCATAAGGAGAAGGATAAACCACTGGGTAAATTCATGTGCAAGTGCACTTAGTAGGATGACGAAAATAACCCATTTCAATGTGTTTCCATTTGGTGGGTATGACATATTATTGGGCATGGACTAGTTGTCCTCACACTGTACCAAGTTAGATTGCTATGAGAAAGTGATAGAATGCTTGGATGAGAAAGGAACAAAGGGAGTGTTGCAAGGAAAGAAGAAGCCCATGTTAGTGAGGTTGACCATTGTTATGCGGGTGAAACGTAGCAGGAGAAAAGGGTACATGTTTTTTGTAGTACGAGTTTCTAAGAATGAGGAAGCTAGTGGAGAAACAAAAGATAAGGACACTGGAATATTTCAAAAGTACCCTATTTTGTAATAGTTTGCTGATTTTTTTTGGGTGGAAGTTCCCAGATTTCCTCATAGAGAGAGAAAATTTTATATCGAGATGGTACTAGGAGTGGCATGGACATCCAAGCCTCCATATATAATGATCACTAGAAAGTTGGTTGAGCTAAAATTACAACTGAAAAAAATGCTTGACAGGGGTTACGTAAGGCCAAGTGTGTCTCCTTGGGGAGCATGAGTATTATCTGTGAAGAAGAGATATGGAACCCTTATATTATGCATTTATTCTCAAAATTTAAATTAAGGTAACCATCAAGAATAGGTGCCCATTACCAAGGATCAATCATCACTTTAACCAATTGAGAGTAGTAGTAGTTCTCTCCAAAATTGACTTGAGGTCAAGATACCATTAGGTGAGAATCAAGAAGGAAGTATCCATAAAACTGCTTCTAGAACAAGGTATGGGAACTATGAATTCATGGTGTTACCTTTCGGGCTTACCAATTCCGTAACCAAATTCATGTGCGTTATGAATAGAGAACTACATTGTTAATTTGACAAGTTTTTCATTATGTTTGTTAATGGCATATTAGTTAACTCAAAAACATAAGAACAACATGAAACCCGTTTGGCTACAGTATTGCAAGAGTTGAGAGAACATAAGCTCTATGAAAATCTCAGTGAGAGTCACCTCCTCTAGTCACAGATACATTACATAGGGCACATCATCTCTTAGGAAGGTGTATCAGTTGGCTATGAAAATATAAAATCCATAAGGGAGTGGCCAAATCCAAGGAATGTGGATGAGGTTCGATCATTCATGGGATTGGTAGGATACTATAGGAGATTTATTCAAAATTTCTCCAAAATTGGTCATACCATTACAACATTCCTAAAAAAAGGGGAAAATATTTCAATGGAGTGCACAATGTCAAAAAACCTTTGAGTAGTTAAAAAAAATTCTCACCAGTTCACCAATGCACTAGTGCTGAGAATTACAGATCCTGACAAGCATTTCATGTGTGTAAAGAATGAATCGGTGGAGAATTAATGTATGGAGGGAAAGTAGTGTGCTATGAATCTATAAAATTGAATAATCATGAGGAAAATTATATGACACGTGATTTAGGATTCGCTACTATAGTTCATGCTGTAAAAATGTGGAGGAAATACCTCCTTGATAGGAATTTCATGCTCATGTCATGCCATACTGGACTCAAACATTTTTTTGGACCACTGAAGTCAAATGATATGAAATAAAGGTGACTAGCCATGCTTAGTGAGTTTGAATTTAAGATTAAGTACATGAAAGTTAAGGAAAACAAGGTTGTTGATGCCTTAAGCATAATAATAGAAGAAAATCTCATGGTAGCGGTAAGTTTGTATGCAACAAGTGTGGAAGAAAGAATCAAAACCAATGGATAGTTGGATGAAAAATACCAACAACGAAAGAAAAGTTGCTGCAAAATTGTGAGGATGGAAGATATCATATTACCGAGGATCGATTAGTCAGGTCCAAAGGAAGAATTTATGTGCCTAACAATTATGAAATAAAAAGGTTAATAATGAAAGAATTCCATGTCAGACCTTACTCAGGCCACATAGGGTATCAAAAGACCCTCATAGCTATTAAAAAGTACTACCACTGGCAAAATAAGAGGAACTAAGTGGAAAATTTCATGGAAAGATGCATGGAATGCAAACATTCGACAAAATTGTTGTAGCCTATCCCTATTTCAGAATGGAAGTGGGAGGTAGTTTCTATGGATTTCATTACAAGATTACCTAAAGCATCTAAGCAGCATGATGTAACCATGGTAGTGATGGATAAAATTAGCAAAGTATCCCATTTTTTGGTAGTCAAATCCACCAATTTTGCTAGTGATATAGTGAAAATATTCAAAAAGAAGATTGTGAGACTACATGGAATACCCATGAAGATTGTGTCAGACTGGGATGCTAGATTTACTTCTAGGATTTGGAAGGAATTGTTTGCAAGATTTGGAACAAAATTAACATTTAGTATAACTTATCATCCACAATCATATGGGAAAAAAATAGGATCAATCCGATCTTAGAGGACATGTTAAGGATCCATGTGATGCAACAACCCAAGAAATGGGAAGAATACCTTCCACTTATGGAATTTTCGTACAATAATGGACACCAAGAGTCCATAAAAATGAGCACCTTTGAGGCATTGTATCAGAAGAGCTATAATACTACTCTTAGCTAGAGTTATCTAGTTACCGAATTTCATTTAGGACTTTATATGCTCAAGGACATGGAACAACAAGTTTAGATAATAAAGAAAATTTTGAAAGTGTCAAAGGATAGAGCCATGTAGATAAGCATAGGGTACAAAAAGAGTTCAAAGTAGGGGAACATGTTTACTTGAGAATTTATCCTAAGAAAGGTTCCCCAACGATCGGGACATGTGCCAAGTTGGAACCACAATATTATGGGCCTGTTGAAATTATTCAGAGGATTGGGATAGTAGCATATAGGATGGCATTGCCTCCATCAGTTAGAGTTCATGATGACTTCCATGTTTCTTTAATTAAAAGGTATTTACAGGATTCTAATCATGTGGTTGATTGGTCTGTGCTATAGGTGGAACCAGAGGACGAGTTCCAACGAGAGGGAATGTGCATTCTAGACTGGAGGAGTCTCATGCTCTAGAATTGAACCATAGAGAAAGCCAAGTTGTAGTGGAAGCACTTTGGGCCACAAGAGGTGACATTGGAAATGGTTGATGCCATGAAATTTAAATATCCTTTCGTTGGTTAATGATTAAATAAACTATGTATAATTGTAAATATTGTACAGATATGTACGTATAAAGCTCCATGAAACAATATCTGTCTTACTTTAATTTTGGCTTTGTATATATGTAAAATGAACAATAAGGGTGGCGTTCCCTCAAGGGGAAGGGGAATGTAATAGCCCACCCAAGGCTCTCGCATAAGGAACATTATAAATATGTGTAGATATTATGCAATTATTGAAATTCAAAGAAAAAGGGGAATGAGCCAAAGGGACACAATTTCCTGAGCTTGGGGAGGAGAATTGATGTTTGGGATGATGTGGTTTCTTGTGCAAAGAAGAAACTTGAATTTAGGATAGCTAGTGAAGGATGAATGGTACATGATGTTAATGAACTGATTAATGAAATTAATGGGTTGAGGAAAAGCACTCATGCCAATGCTTGCTTGAAAAAACACTACAATCATGGAGGACATAATGCAATAAAAATGAAATATAGGTAGGAGACATTCAAGAGATAATTCAAATAGAAGGAGAATTCATTTCAAAGGAAGCATTCAAATGGGAGGAAAAATAACATTTAGATAGAGAGGACATAAACTGCATTTGAGTATGAGAGACCCATTGGAAGGGAGGAGATTTTGGATTTGGGAGAGACTCATTCAAGCTCCTTACAAAAACGGAGTATAGATATTTTTTGGAGGTAGACCAAGAAGGGACTGCTATCGGGCCTCAAGAAAAAGCTTTCAGCAGGTAGTGGTGAAGAGAAGAGAATATACGAGAAGGGGATCAGTTCTCTGTCCTTGGAGGATGTTCTTTGAGTGATATTATCTGTAGCACTCTAATAACTTGGAGTCCTTGGAGGCTATGGATTGACGTAGGATCCTTAGAGCCATGTAGCATCTTAGGTCCCTCTAGTATGTTGGTTGAGATAGAGATCTATGGAGCCCTACAACAACTTGGGTCCTTGGAGGCTGTGTGTTGGGGTGAATCCTCTGGATCCTTGTAACAGGTTGGGTCCCATGGAGGATGCGAGTTGAGATAGTTACTTTAGAGACTTATAATATCTCAGGAAGATGGCATCCTAAAGAAGAGATAGAGGAATACTTAACTAAATACTTTTTGACACATCCCTATTTGTATAGTGGATTTTGAACTCCGTATAAGTGATTGAATCACTAAGTGTACACTTGGGGGTGAGGTGGGGCACCTTTGGACTCCATGTGATGACATAGAAAGAATAAATCAGTTGGTTGGATTTAGGAAGGAGCTTCTCTCGATTCCATTTTTCAGTTGGCATTTTCGATGCAATCCTAAAAGAAAGAATTCCACCCTTAGACTAGAATCTGGCTCGAGAGTGGCAACTAGAAGTAAAATTGGTTGTAGGTTCCTAAGGTTGGGTGGAGTTTGGGTTAAGAAAAATGTGTTTTATCACCTACTAATGGAAAACACAATGTGCCTAATGTGTAAGAAGTGTAATGAACAAGATGATAATATTGTCTAAGCAATAGAGGTGAATTTGAATGAAATTCTTAACTGCATGAAGAATAATGGATTAAATAAAGTAGAAGAATGCCCTGATATTTTGTGTACCATAGCCAAATCCATGAGAGCTTTAATTAAACCTTGAAAAGCATTGGCCTCTATGACCCTTTTATTTATATATAAATTATGTAAAAGACCCTCTGGTCATAGAGTCAAACATTATATACAATTGACGTATTACAAGATGTTGTGTTCGAAAGTAAAAAATTTATGAGTGTTCAGGGGAGTTTTTGTGGGGACAATAGAGCCCTACAACTTTACCTAAATGTCCTCTAACCTTTCATTTACATCAGCCTCCATTATTGCTAGAGGGAATTTGGAAATGATGGCTACAGGTCCCTGAGAATAGCCAAATAACCTAGAAACCCTTGATTGGCACCATGGGGATACATGTACAGTCAGCGTAGACTCTGGAACTATTGGGATGTGATAGGTGAGGTGGGAACCTCTTGGAAGATCTCACCAAGCCTATGTTTGGAAATAGTCAGTGGAGAGCCTACACCACCATGTGAGGAATTCCATACCAGAGCATAGGCAAGTCCCATGAGCTATAAATCCCTCATTGTAGCTAACACCCAAACTCAGGAGGGGTAATGCAGTGGAATTCATTAGTTGGAAATTAGTAGAGTGGCAAGATCTCGAAGAAGATTGGGAGGTCTACCAGACCTCTAGGACAGATATGTGGTTGAGAAGACTAGCTTGAGGAAGCCTACACGGTTGTAGAGCTTATCCTTTAGGAGATTAAAGGTATCTTTGCTTAAGATATTTCATGAGGCAGATTCCAAATTCCTTCACCAAACCATGGAATAATGGCAAGGATAAAAAATAATTTGTTGCAAAAGATATGAGTGAAGCTCTAACCTTACAGAAAAAGTGGATGACCTTATTCTTTACAAGCTACAAACATAGGCGGGAAGGCTTCCCATTGGAGGGGACATATTCTCCTTTCATGTGATTGGTCAAGAGAATGAAGACATGGCATAAACGTCCTGGATAGGTTAAAGCCCTTAAGCTAATTTAATCAGTCGTCGATAATTTTTTCACTTGATGAACTAGGGATCATCACCAAATGGATCCCAAAATGGAAATCAATGTCTAAAGTTTCGGGAGGTCAGAATCCCAGAATCTCATAACCAAATGCGAATTGTAATTTAACTGGAGAGTTGGGATTGAAGAGCAAGGATGACACAATAGATGGCATGTGTTTGGTGGTGCTTCTATTGGTGGATGGGTTGGCCCTCAACCCACATAAGCTCAGATGCATAGCTCGAAACATATCCAAAGGTGCAAGTGAGAGAGAGTCATGATTGAAGTGCAGGGATGATGTGGAAGATGATGTGCACCCGATTTTGCTGATATTGGTGGGTGGGTTGCCCCACAAACCACATAAGTTTGGATGCATAACCTAGAAGGATGAAAAGAGGGTGTAATAGAAAATTATATGCAAAGGCTAGTGAGATTATATAAGTGAGGTACGTGGTCATTCCCACATTATTGTCTTAGTGCTATTGGTTAGGCATTGGCCACTTGCCCAGTTAGCTAGGTGAAGTTCACCAAGAGGAATAAAATGGGAGTTAACAAAAATGTGCTGGGAGGAATGCAGCGGGATGACATAAGTCATAACACACAATAATATGCACAAATCCTTATTGGTCAGGGATTGGCCTCTTTCCAAGTCAGCTCGATGATATGATCCCATAAAAATAGAGAGGAGTTGGAAGGGAAGTTCCATGGTAAAGGAAGCAAGATGAGGTGGCATGATGTGGTTGTGGTAGATTGGTGGGACAAAGGCCATATGTCCCCACCATCCATGCAAGCCCGAAGAATCAAACCCAGTGGGAAGTAAAGAGCACTTTTAGTTATGCACTGGAAGGGATTGAATGTGATGATGAGGAATGGCTGAATGGTTATCAATGCAAACCCAATAGAGCTCTCATTGGTCGAGAGAGGACCCATATAGAGGCTTTCTTTTTGCATAATCCCAGTGTAATGAGACGGTGGGTGACCCAACGTGTAGTTTGGGAACCACAGGGAAAGGGACCAAGCGATATGACATGGAGTCAATGAGTAGTTGATCAGTAGTTTCAACAAGACGCAGGTCCCCAATGGGTTGGTTCCCTGTAATAGATCTAATTTTTCGATTGAGGGATAGGCGGTTTATCCAACAGCCTTCCGGAGAACCTCACTTGATATACTTTGGAAAGTGATGAACCCCCTTGGAATAGATTTGAGTAGTCAATTTATAGGTGATTCGCTTGATAAAACTACCTTCTGTGGGAATATCACTAGTTAAAGTATGATGATGATGAGATTTCAGACACCATTTAGATGTCTACAGAATTGATCTAAACTTTCGATATGTTCAGGATAAAATGGCTACAAGCTAAACTCCAACCCTTGGTCATTTCACAAAGAAATGGACAAGGGTGGAGTCAAATAGGAAGGGGCTTGGGATCTTTGGCCTCAGCACAGAGTATTTGGCCATTTCATATAGAAACAAGGCCAACGATGTCGAAACATTAGCAAACGGAATTCATCCACAAAGGGCTTAAGCAGGTTAAGTACCTATAGGCTTAGTTGATGGCCATGTGGTAATTTTGAGATCTGCATGAGTTGCACGAAAAAGGAATAAAAAAATTATACCCCATTCCTTTGACTGGAAAGAAGGTGTCGTGTACATTACAAAATATGATTTGATTATGGTTGTAGTAGACAAATTAAGCAAGGTAGCTCACTTTATAGTTTTCAAGTCCACTAACAAAGTTATTGACATAGCTCATATTTTTATGAAAGAAAAATCTATTTTCTATGGCACACCCAAGAATATCATTTTGGATTGGCATGAAAACTTCACATCAAATTTTTGGAAAGCATTGCTTATTATCTTTGGTACATAGCTAACTTTTGGTAGATATTCTCACTTTTATACAGATGGTCAAACTAAAGGGATGAAAAAATCTCAAAAGACATGTTTAAAATTTATGTGATGCATCAACTAGAAGATGGGAGAAATTCCTTCCATTTTTTGAATTTACATACAACAAAGATTTCCAAGAGTTGTCAAAGATAACCTCTTTTGAGTCTTTATATGGAAGAAAATTTAATACTACAATTAGCGAGGATGACCCAATGAATAAAATGGTTCCTGGACCTGATATTTCAGATGAAGTTGAGTGAAAAGTAATTAGTATCAGGTAGAAACTAAAACCATCCAAGGATAGACACAGGAGATATAAAGATTAGTAGATAATGCATAAAGAATTCCATGTGGGAGATCATTTATATCTACACACAAAACCAAGGAAGAGGTCATTAAAAGGGGGGTCCTACACAAAGTTAGAACCAAAACATTTTGGAGCGTTTCATATTTTGGAAAGAGTGGGATCAATGGGTTATAGACTATCCTTACCACCCACTACGAAAGGACAATATGTATACAAGATATTTTTATTACAAATATGTATGTGACACTAATCATGTGATTGATTGATCGAAAATATAGATGGAATATGAGGGAGTGTTCTAACCAAAACCACTGTGAATCCTAGACTTGTTGGGTTGTGTTATATTCTTTCCACGACTAACCTACGTAGTGAACCGGGGGTTAGAGGGGGGGCAAAGCCCCCCGTTGGTTGCGTTGATTGCACAGCGGGGGGGTCACAGGGGGTTTGAGGGGGGCAGGTAGCCCCCTTCTACGGGGTCTGGCGCAACGCCCTGGGAAATTTTTTTTTGGACCCTATATTATGTTGGGAAAACCTACCTATGGTTTTCGGTCCATGGTCTTGGACGCGATGATTTTCAGTCCATGGTATTGGATGCTTCAGCATGTTTAAATATGTATTGTAACATTGAAAGGAACATAATGAAAAATCAAGCTGGTAGTCTCGGTTTTGGGATCTAGTGGGAAATATCTGTGTATATGTGTTTTATGTGTTATGCTCTCACATTTTTATTTTTCCTGTGATTTAGAATTCATATGCAGGTAATTTCTGTACAGGGCTAACACCTACATTTGGTATCAGAGCTGTTTTGGCATCAATGGGATGCCTTTGTTGCTGAGGGGTTTTGCTCAGGCCTGTGGTAGACCCTGTTTAGTGGGAGATCTGTGAGATCAATTCTGGTGGTGAAATAAGATGGCAAGCAGCAGAAAGATAGAGATTGAGAAGTTCAATGGTTAGAGTTTTGAGTTGTGGAAAATCAATATGGAGGATTTGTTGGTGGATAAAGATCAGTGGATCATGGTAGATCCAGGTACTAGACCAACAGGATTGATCGTTGAAGAATGGAAGAAGTTGGATCGGAAGGCAAAGAGCACAATACGATTGTGTGTCTCAGATTCAGTATTGTTGAATGTATCACGGGAAGCTATGGTGAAGGCTTTGTGGGACACATTAGGGACTTTTTACCAATCTAAGTCTCTGGTGAATAAACTGTTCCTTCGGAAAAAGCTGTATAACCTGAGGATGAAAGATGGAGACTCGGTGACAAAGCATTTGAATACGTTTAATACTGTGGTAAGTCAGTTATCATCTGTTGATATTAAAATTTAAGATGAAGATAAGTGCATCAATCTGTTGTGTTCTCTACCAAATTCGTGGGATAGTCTGGTTATTGCAATAGGTAGCAATGCAATTGCTTTGCAGTTTGATGAAATAGTCTCAGCCTTGCTGACGGAGGAGATGAGACGGAAAAATATGAACAACCAGAATGGTGATGCCTTGTCTGTATGAGGACGGTCCCAGAATAGAAACAAAAATAAGTCATCGAGTGGGAGATCTAAATCTAGAGGGAGATCTAAATCTCCAGGAAAACCTATAAAGGTGGTGTGTTGGAAATGCGGAAAGGAAGGGAACTTTAGAAGGGAGTGTAAATCTAAAGCTCCTGATAAAGGAAAGGGATCTGATGATGCTCCTTCTGCAGAGGCGAAAACCACCTCAGATGAAGGTGGGGATGTGTACTTGGCTTCTTCAAGTACACATGTAGATCATGAGGCATGGTTAATTGACTCAGGTGCATCCTTTCACTTCACTCCCCATAGAGAGTGGTTCTGCGAGTATGAGAAATACGATGGTGGTGATGTATTCTTAGGAGATGATAGGAAGGCTAGAATCATTGGTCGTGGGAAAGTAAAGTCGAAGTTGCAAGGTGGAAAGGTTAGAACCCTTCTGGGTGTTCTGCATATTCCTGCATTGGCAAGAAATATGATTTCTGTAAGCAAGTTGGATGATGCAGGCGTAAAGACAGTGTTCGAGAAGGATACCTGCAAGATGGTTTGAGGAGCACTGGTATTGATGCGGGGAGTTTGGATTTGAACTCTGTACAAGCTACAAGGTAGCATTGTTGTTGACGAGTGCAATAGTTCTATGGTTCCTGAAAATGGAGCAGAAAATCTAGTGGTCTCTGGAGAGAAGACCATGTTGTGGCATCAAAGGCTTGGACATATTGGAGAGAAGGGCCTTCGAATACTTCATGGTAAAGGGATGGTAGAAGGTATGAGTAATAGCTCTCTGGATTTTGATTTCTGTGAAAATTGTGTATATGGGAAGCAGAATCGGGTGAGTTTCCCCCTGGTGGTAATAGGACGAAACAAATATTAGAGCTTGTGCATAGTGATGTGTTTGGACCTGTGAAAGTTCCATCACTGG
>APFE031665423.1:190794-223187 GCA_000404065.3 Pinus taeda
GATTCATAGGATGGAAAACTCTGGAAAGAGGCCATGGTTGATGAAATGGCATCTTTGCACAAAAATGAGGCTTGGGATCTGGTGGAGTTGCCGGTTGGAAGGAAACCCACTGGCATCAAATGGGTGTTCAAGAAGAAGACAAATGCAGAAGGGAAGGTGGAGAAATACAAAGCTCGGTTGGTAGCAAAAGGTTATTCTCAGGTGCCGGGAATTGATTTTGGTGATATTTTTTCTCCTATTGCCAAGGTAACTTCTATTAGATTACTTTTATCTATTTCTACTGCTTTTCATTTTGAGGTAGAACAGATGGATGTGAAGACAACATTTCTTCACGGGGATTTGGAATAGGAAATCTACATGAAGCAACCTGAAGGCTTTGTGGTGAAGGGTAAGAAAGAACTGGTATGCAGGTTAAAGAAGTCTCTGTATGGGTTAAAACAATCACTAAGGATGTGGTATCAGAAATTTGATACATTTATACGGGGACTTGGCTTCACCAGAAGCAAAGCAGTTCACTATGTGTATTTTAAATTAATTGGTGACCATGTTATTTATCTGGTCTTGTATGTGGATGATATGTTGCTAGTTGGAAATGACAAAGAAATTATCTAGGATTTGAAGACCCAATTGTCCTCCAAATTTGACATGAAAGATCTCGGTGCTGCAAGCTATATTTTGGGCATGGAAATTAAAAGAGATCGGACAAAGAGGAAGCTCTGGTTAAACCAGAGGAAGTATGTCGGGACAATACTGCAGAGGTTTAATATGTAGGATACTAAACCGGTGAAGGTTCCTATTCCTGTAGGTGTGAGGTTATTTGCTGAACAGTATCCCAAGACACATGAAGAGGAAGAGGACATGTCCCGTGTTCCATATGCAAGTGCAGTTGGTAGCTTGATGTATGAAATGGTCTGTACTAGACCAGACATTGCACATGCAGTAGGAGTATTGAGCAGGTTTATGTCAAAACCAGGGAAGGAGCACTAGACAACAGTGAAGGGGGTTTTCAAATATTTACGTGGCACTAGTGATTATGGTTTGTGCTACCAAGGAAGACCAGGATTGGACAGAGTGTTGGATATTTGTGGCTTTGTTGATGCACACTGGGCTGGAGATCTGGATCAGAGAAGATATACAAGTGGGTATGTGTTTAACCTATTTGGAGGTGCAGTCAATTGGATGAGTAAGAAACAATTTGTAGTGGCACTATCAACTACAGAGGCAGAATACATGGCAACCACTCATGCAAGCAAGGAAGCAGTTTGGTTGCAGAGATTGTGTTCAAGTATGGGGTTAGTATAGGGAGCTATAAGGATAGACTGTGACACCCAAAGTGCAATTTTCTTGGTAAAGAACCCTGCTTATCATTTAAAGACAAAGCACATTGATGTTTGGTATCACTTTGTGAGGGATATGATAGAAGACAAAAAGGTGTTGCTGGTAAAGATGGACACTTTGAAGAATACTGTAGATGCATTGACAAAATCTGTGAGCTCTGAGAAGTTTTCTTTGTGTAGAGAAACAATGGGCATTTGAGGGGTGGAAAAATAACTAAGCTCTCCTGTGGCCCCCTGTGGAAAGAAAACAACAAGTGGGAGATTATTGGGTTGTGTTATATTCTTTCTATTACTACCTTACGTAGCTGATTGCACAGTAGTGGGGTCATAAGGGGGGCAGCAGCCCCCCCTGTCTGGGGGGTTTGAGGGGCGGTAGAGCATCCCCTTCATTGCGTTGATTGTGCAGCGGCAACCTCCCCTGTCCGGGGGTTTTGAGGGAGGTGGGTAGGCCGCCTCTACGGGGTCCGGGGCAGCGCCCCGGGAATTTTTTTTTTGACCCTATATTAGTTTGGGTGAACCTACCTATGGCTTTCGGTCCATGGTTTTGGACGCAATGGTTTTCGGTCCATGGTAATGGATGCTTCAGCATGTATAAATATGTTTTGTAACATTGAAAGGAACATAATGAAAAATCAAGCTGGTAGTCCTAGTTTTGGAATCCAGTGGGAAATCTCTGTGTATATGTGTTATGCTGTCGCATTTTTATTTTTCCTATGATTTAGAATTCGTATGAAGGTAATTTCTGTACGTGGTTAAAACCTACAAGACTGAAGAGAGATTGTTCTCCAAAATCGAGTAATAGAGCAGGTCAAGGTGCAGAAGAACCACTTTGGACTAGATGAAGCAACTTGGGAATATGCAGATGAAAGTTTTGTAACTATAAAGCTCAGTCTTGTTTTTTTTTTATTTATATACTACTAGGATGATGTTCCTTTAAGGGTGATGGGTTTGTAACATACCCTATTTTTTCCCCAACCTTTTATAATTTTAAAGGTGACTGAAACAATAGTGTGAAGAAGTAAATCTTGTTAAAGCTCTAATTAAACATTTGTGAATTATATTTAAAATAAATTAGAACAATTGGAGGGGGACAACCTTACAAATTATGAATCTAATTCATGATTCTTGCTTTATGATGTGTTTTAGAGGCAATACCCTACTAAACATAAATGTTGAATACACTTGAAAATTGGGAACAACCAATACCTAACCTATTTATTTCATTGTGATGTGATTGGTAGTGAATGGAGTTGCTAACAAGCATTTATGGAGATAAAACTGGAAGTGGTGGAAGAGGGTGGAAGTTTCCATTACCGTTTTCACTGCCTAAATTAAGGAAGAAACAAATAAACAATTTTTCAAAAGAAATAATATGTTCATTTGAAGAGAAAACCGTAATGAACTTTCCAAAAAATAGGAGAGTTACAATGGTGCTCTCTTACATGCTCCACTCGATGAAAAATATTTTGTTTATATATATACAACATAAGATAAATGGGGGTTGGTTGGTTGGAATTCATTTCAAAATAAATTCATTGTTTAAGCTTAAATGGTTTGTCCTTATATGGATGTTATTTTACTGAGTCATTCATGTTTTTATTTTGCTGGCTAGTACTCTATGTGATGATATTTTCTCTCAGGGTCGATCACTAGTCGAGTGTGTGAATTGTTTTTTTTATTTTGTTGTGTTAGAACTCTTATTATCTGAGAGGAAAAAGTATTCAAGACCAATTTTGTCTAGTTTGGAGCATAATGTGGATCCTTGAGAAGAACTACAATTGAGTTTGAGCTTTCGCTTTGTGTTCTTCGAAGTTAATCCCCATGATTTTGTGTTCTAGGCCCTTGTACTTTGTTTTCTAATCATGAGTGGTTAGTGGGAGGCTCATTGAATGATTATATTATTGTGGTTTTGTTGTATATCTATTAACAACATGGATAGGGAAATATGAGTCATTGTGGTGGTTACTAGAGAGTTGCTAGCCACCTAGACAACATACGACAGACCTCTATGGTGATTTTTATCATAATATAGTTGTGACATCACGTAGAAAGTGGATTCAAACTCCTAAACTGAGAAATATTATCATATATACCCTATAGCATAGCAATGTGATTGAACCCAAACAAGTAAGTGGGTTACTATAGAAACTATGGTGTATAATTGCAACTTCTCATGAAATTTTAATCTAAGTCACAAGACACAATCCTACTCTACTTCTTTGCAGAGTTCAATTTACAATTTAGAATAACAGCCTTAGACATGGAATTAGAAATAAAACACATGAAAAATAATTTTCTAGTGGAAAGAAAATGCTAAAAACCATTTAAACATGATTTCATTAAATCATATGAATAGATATGTATTACAATTGCTTGCTCAATTTCAGCTCGAACTACAAGTGAGTAACCTATATATGTTCTCACTTAGAAGCTCTGACCCGAACTTAGGCCACTGATGCCTCTTCTTGAGCCCCTATTTCCTTGCACAATTCCTGAGGAAATTAGGCCGCTATTATTTAGGAATTTCCTTCAAAGTGATTGTGTAATTCCTGAGGTTGATAATCTTACAACATGCAACACATGTACACTCAAGACTAGTTTACAATTTATGTCCCACTGCCTTGGAATATCCACCACAACTAAGGAAATTTAATTCTCTACATGCATTAGTTATTTTGGGTTGACTGATCAATAATTGGCTGATCACTGAGTTACACTGAAGTCCCACTACACAACTAACCTTCCACTAGTTCGACCAACTGTTAGAACTAGTTTAACTAAACTCAACTCGATATAACTAAACTAAATTACTAAAATTTAGCACTTACACATGCTTAAGTAAACTCCAAGCCCTCTAACTCAAATTTAATTATCTAACTAATGTCACACAAGTTAATTGCATCCAAGTTTTGAGTTGATGTGGAAATTCAAATTTTCTCAATTTTACCAACGAAAAGTTAAATTAAGACTTTCTTGCTACACTTCTCAATACTCCCTCTTAGAAAGAAAGGTATTATCAACTAGCACTATCCTGCACCTATGGAATTCAGACTTCCCTCTTAACAAATCTTTTGTCAAAAGGTCGACATATTTTTCATCTCTCAGCATGTATTATATCAACATTATTCACCTCTTCACACAATCCCGTAAATGGTGATACCATATATCTATATGATTAAATTGACTGTTAAATACAAGATTCTTAGAGATCTTGTTGCAACTCTAATTATGAAAATAGATCACAGTTGGATCCATCTTCTGAAAAAACAGTCCCACAAGTATATTTCTCATCCACATCACCTCATGTGTTTCTTGACTTGCAGCCATGTATTCTTATTTTATCGAGCTAAGCGACATAAATATTTGCTTCATGTTCTTCCAAGAAACTACTGTGGATCCAACACTGAAAATTCCACCTGATTGAATTTTCAATTCGTTGGAGCCCATGACCAATCTAGATCTCTGAATCCAAAGAACTTCACTCCCTATGTCTATTTGTACCATAGTCCAAATTGGGTAATTCCTTTTAGTTACCAGAAAACAGGCTTATATTCCTTCTAATATAATTTTTTCATACTAACCATAGCTTGGATCAGCTAGTTTACTACAAACCACATATATTGTCATGTTTTCACAAGATACATAAGTCAAAGCACTAAAGTTTAGTAAATGGCAGAATCCACCTCTTCACTTGAAGTGGCAGTCTCCTTCCTCTACTCGGTATCTAGAGGTGTCTCCATGGGCTTAAAATTCTCCATACAGAATCTCTGCAGTATCTCATTTGCATACTGGCCTTAATAGGAAAACAATTCCCCATGGCCTTTCCATAATTCCAACCTGAGGAAGTAGTGCATGAGACCCATGTCCTTCATTTTAAATTCCCTTGCAAAGTCCTCCTTATGATGTCTGATCAGTTTTTTATCACTAGTTAAAATCAAATTATCAATATATACGACAATAATAAGAAATTTACATTATATCAAGAGGTCATAGAGGTTTTCATTCACTTCACTTTTGGTGAAGCCCAAACCAGTGAGATAGTTGTTGCTCCTAGTGTACAAAGCACAGGGTGATTATGTGATATTGTACAATGCTTACTTGAGTCTGCACACATGAGACTCCAGATTAAATATATCAAATCCTTCTATTTTCTCGATGTACACCTCCTCCTGAATAACCCCATTGAGGAATTGTTTTTTTACATCCATATGGTGGATCTTCCACCCCATCTCCACAACCAATCCATAATAGATCTTATGGATGAATACCTTGCTACAGGAGTAAAAGTTTCATCATCATCGATTCCCCCAATTTGAGAGAATGCTTTGGCCACAAATCCAGCTTTATACTCCTCTATGCTTCATGGAACAACCTTGGTAAAAATCCATGTAATAAAGTTAATATAGGAAAAATAATAATCTTGGTCATGGGACACGTATTCGAATATGAATGTTGGGAAAAAAACATAGTTATGGGGATCACTTATGATTAAATTAATGGCTATGCAAATTGCCAAAGGCATTGTCAAGGATTTGGAAAGGCAAAGTTGCATTAATTGGCATTTTATTTATGAAAATAATGGAAATTTGGAGAAAAGGGGGGTGAAAGGTCACAGGTTGCACGTGAGAAGCAAAATGAAGGAAAATAATGGAAATTTGAAGAAAATATAGGCATCATTAATAAAAAGTCTTATGAGGATGAGTTTGTAGTATTTTGTTAGTGTTAGCATTTTGTGAGTTTAGTTTTGGAGCTCCCATTTTATACTTTGTCTCTCATACTCTTGGACACTTGGAATTTTGAAGTAAGAAGGAAAAATAAGAACATGAAGGAGCAAGAGGACGTCGAGATCAACAACTACAAGGAGTTTTTCTTGCAAGTACTGCATTACACGTATGATTACCTTAGTAGTTTTGGCATGCATGGCATATGCATATGGTTAATTGGTTATGATCTATCACTGGAATGGAGGATTTCCTAGATTGACAATGTTTTTTCCTATCCTTTCCATTTCCTACATAGGCATGGTGTTGTCCGTTTTACTTTTTTTTCTAGTTGGTTCTCATATACCTTTGGCTATGGGTTGAGTTATTAGTTCTTGGATCCTTTGTTAGACAAATTCTCTGGAAGCCCTAACCGCTTGGGTTGAGTTACTAATCCTAGAGTCTTAGTTGGAAAAATGCTTTGAAAACCTTGGTGGGGTGAGTTAATAGTCCTAGAGCCTTCATTGGAAAAATGCTCTCGTGCGCAATAGCAATTGTCGATTGAGTTACTAGTCATGGAAGACTTGGTTGGAATAAATGCTTTGGAGCCCTAGACATGTTCTTTGGAGACCAATATGGTGATGGTTAGTGATGTATGATCATGAGTTGGAATAAATGGTTGAGGGTTGAGGTGGTTTACCCTCTGGAAACGCTAGTTTGGTTTTGTTGAATGGTTCAATGAGATCTCACATTCACGCTTGGAATATGGAACATTGGTGATTGGTTGAAAGAGATATTTGGTTTAGCCCAATATATACTTGGCTAGTTCATGTAAGTCCCATACTTGGTCATCCTATGGATTCATTTATAGGAGCTCCTTCTCCTTGGTATTTTATGTGTAAATATATTGGTTCATATGTGGACTTTATCGTCATTTTATCCTTATTATTTTTGTTGTTTATATGTTTCTTATGAGTATGTTTTATGACAATGAGCATAATCATGCATTGGTAACTAGATAATCATTGAAATGTTGATTATATGTTGATTTGATTATGTTTATATGTGTATATTTCTAATATGGTTGGTATTGTAGATGAGATATCCTCCCTATTCTATACTAAGGTATGTTGGTTTCGCAATGATTTGGTTTAGCTGACATTGTATACCTTATAGGAAGAAGAGAAAAAAGATGACTAGCGAGATGGTAGACTACAATTCACAAGACTCTCCTTATGGATCCGATGGGAAACATGGTGTTGAGCACTCTTCTAAGATAAAAGAAACATTAAGAAGCTTGAAGGAAGAAATAAGGATTTGCAAAGAAGATAATGACATAATCATGCAGGAATAGGAGAAACAAGCAAAAGTAAATATAGTAATCCTTCAGATTTTGTCATAATTGCAAAGATAGGGACCACTTCAGATCAGCCATTGGCAGGAGTACAAAACTAATCATTAGAGAAATTTTGAGGTCTAAAATGGGTCTCCTAAGAAAAACTTACAACCAAAATAAACTTTATGAGAACCAATAAGATTCATGATGATGATGTCAACCATGGGGGATGATTCACCATTTTTGGGTTAAAAAAGGAAAAAGATTAAAAAATAATAAAATAATAAAACTAATTTTTCAACTTGTATTTTAAACTTATCTCCCTAAAGTTTTACTCAAATTTAGAATGGGAGTACTCATTGGATGCAAAATTTAATTCCTCATCTAAGGAGTACCCACGTTGCATACTTTTGATAGAACTTGCTACATTAAAAATGAGAAATACATGAAAAATGTGATTTCAATCACATTTTTCATGTATTTCTCATTTTCATGTAGAAGGGTCCACCGAAAGTATGCAACACATGTACTCCTTAAATGAGGAATACAATTTTGCATCCAAGGAGTGTTCTCTTTTAAAATTTGAGTAAACCCATAGAGATATAAGTTGAAAATATGAGTTGAAAAAGTAGTTTTTTTCTTTTTTCACTCTAAATTTTGATGATGAAATCTAATCTTATTTTATTATTTCCACTATTATTTTATAATTTCCTTAGGAGGCCCATTTTGGACCTCAAAATTCCCCTAATGTGGGCATATGGAAATACGTCTTGTTGTGGATAATAGTCAGATAGATATGACATGAGTAGAGATATAAGGATCTTGGATACTCCAAATAGGCGATGTGATGTACACATGGATTATTCTAGTTCTGCTTCTGACAAACACTTTGATCGTCATCATTATCATCCTTATGAGATGAGTCATAGGGAATATTTGTTGGATGAGTTCAAGAAATCAAAGGCACCTATATTTCATGGGGAAATGAAGAAGTCACAGGTTGTAGAAGCATGGTTGGTTGCTATGAATAATTTATTTAGGTTACATGATTACTTAGTGAACATGAAGGCCACAATAGAAATGTTTAGTCTTAATGGTAAATAAGTCATTTGGTGGGAATATGTAAAGAACGTTATCGAAATTCATGAAGAGGAGTTGATTTCGAATGATTTCGATAGACTATTCAAGAAGAATTATCTATCAGCGAGTTACTGAGATGACACCAAAAAATAATTTTATGATCTGAATATGTGATATATCACCAATGAGTAAAGTAGAAGATTCTTGGAGTTATTAATCTATGTGCCTTATCTGAACAAGGAAAAAGTGAATATTCAAAGATTCATCAGTGGGTTTCTGGTAGCATTGAAGGACAAGATTGAATTGGATGAGCCCAGATCATTGAAGGAGGCCATTCAGAAACTAAAGAATTGTTATGACAAATCAATGCATAGAGTTGAGACTAAGCAACACTTTAAAGGTAATGATAATAATAAAGGAAAATGGGATAGGAAGAGAATAATATCTCAAGATAAAATTAACAAAGAGAATGAAATGTCATATCAGAAGTTCAATGCATTTGATAGAGGACAGGGATTTGAGTCTGACTAGAACAAGGGTGATGATAGGAAGCCCATATGCCGTTGTAATTGTGGAGGAGAGCATTGCAGGAGAAATTTTCTAGAGCATCAAGGTGGTAGACCACACATCTACAGTTCTTAGGAGGTGTAGATAAAGGGGGATGTTGAATAGATTATTCCTGATATCTATGTAGTGTTTTATAACAGGCATGAACATCACTAGGCATTTATTATTGAGATGGATGGTATGCTTTGTGATCAATTTGTTTCTTTTCTGATTGACCATGGATCTAATTATAGTTATGTTAATCCTGACATGGTGGATAAGTGTGGTTTGAACAAAGAAGTGCATGAATAGTCTTGGTTAGTGCAGTTGACTACAGGTAGAAAGAAGAAATTTCTTCATTGCGTAAGAGCTTGTGCATTTGAGTTGAATGGTATGACTACATCAACACATTTGAATGTATTTCTATTGGGGTCATATAGTATGCTTTTGGGTATGGATTGGTTGTATCTTCATAGGAAAAAGGTGTACTGCTATGAAAAATCTATTGAGTTCTTGGGTGACAATGGAGAGAAAGGAGTTTTGCAAGGAAAGAAGAAGGAAACATCAAATAGAATGGTAACAACTATGCAGGCGAAGTGTAGTCACAGGAAAGGGTGTTTCTTATTTTCAATTCATATTTCCATTGATAAAATTATGGAAGTTGAGGATGGAGAGATATTGAGTAGGTAACTAATATTATAGAAGTTTAGGATGTATTTCTCATAGATATTTGAGAGTTTCCACCTCCCTAGGAAGTAGACTTTTCCATTGAGTTGGTAACATGGTCAACACTAGCATCAAAGGAATCTTAGAGGATTAGCATACCAGAGTTGGTGGGGTTTAAGTTGCAGTTGAAGGAAATCCATGAAAAGGGATACATTAGGCCATGTGTATCACCTTGGGGTGCATCATTGTTTTTTGTGAAGAAGAAGGATGGTACTCTTAGGTTATGCATTGACTACTGGCAGTTGAACAAGGCGACCATCAAGAATAGGTATTTGTTGTCGAGGATTGATGAGCTGTCTGACCAGTTGAAGGGAAGAGTAATTTTCTCAAAGATTGAACTTAGGTCAGGATATAATTAGGAACACATTAAAGAAGAGGACATTCGAAAGAATTATTTTCGGACTAGATATGGAAATTATGAGTTTATGGTAGTTCCTTTTAGTTTGATTAATTCTTTAGTTACTTTTTGTGCTTGATGAATAGTCTGTTGCATCGTTATCTGGACAATTTTTTTATCTTGTTCATTGATGATATATTGATATATTCTAAGAATGACAAATAACATGTCAAGCACTTAACAACAGTGTGGGTACTATTAGGAGAGCATATGTTGTATGCTAAGATTAGTAAATACAATTTCTTTCAAAGAAAGGTACATTACCTAGGGAATGTGTTTTCCATGGATGGAATAGTGATGGATCTAGAGAAGATAAGGGCTATCATGGAATGTGAAGCTCCTAGAAATGTGGATGAGGTAATATTGTTCATGGTGTTACCAGGTTATTATAGGAGGATCGTAAGGAAATTCTCCACATTTCTTATCCAATTACATCATTGCAAAGTCAAGGTAATAATTTTGAATTGAAAGTGGAATGTGCAACAAGTTTTGAGTGGTTGAAGCAATTGTTGACAAATTCTCTGGTGTTAAAGATTGTATATAAAAACAAAGAATTTGTGGTATGTACATATGCTTGCAAGAGAGGACTTGGTGGATTTCTTATGTAGGAAGGATAGGTAGTATGTTATGAATCAAGGAAACAGAATGAGAATGAGTATAATTATCCAACACATGATGTTGAGTTGACAGTTATCATCCATGCTTTGAAGATGTGGAGACACTATCTAATAAGCAGGCACTTCATATTTATGAGTGATCATCATGGATTTAGGTATCCATTATACCAATCAAATTTTAATGCCATGCAAGATAGATGGTTGTCCATGATCAATGAGTTCAACTTTGAGATTAGGTACATTAAATGTAAAGAGAAAAGGGTTACAGTTGCTTCTAGTGGGTGGATAGAGGTAAATCACATAACAACTATTATTTCTTATGGGACATATTTATAGGATCAGATATTGTAGGGGGGACAAGAGGGTTACATGTATATGGATCTTATGCATAGGTTACAGTATGGTGCAGGTGATTAGGATGTGGACTATCATCTCACAGTGGATGGCTTGGTAAGATTTAGGGACATGATATATGCTCCAGAAAACAATGAGCTCAAGAATATTATCTTGAGGGAATTTCATTTTAAGCCATATTCAGGTCACCTAAGATATCACAAGATGTTGACAACAGTGAAGAATTTTTAGTATTGGCTGAATTTGAAGAAGGAAGTGGTAGAGTTTGTGGCTAGATGCTTGGATTGTCAACAAGAAAAAGTAGGGTGTAAGCATCGAGGTGGACTAATAAAGTCAATTCTAATTATAGAGTGGAAATGGGAGGTCATTTCAATGGATTTCATTACAGGCTTGCTGACGACATATAAAAATCATGATTCCATGATGGTTGTGGTTGACAGGTTGACAAAGGTAGTAGAATTCATTCTAGTGAAGTCTATGTATTCATCTAGTGAGGTGGTACAAGCATTTATCAGAGATGTGGTCAAATTGCATGGTATTTTAAATAAGATTGTGTTAGATAGGGATGTTAAGTTCACTTCTAGGTTCTGGAAAGAGTTATTTGCAGATTTGGGTACAATTTCGGCCTTTAGCATAACTTATCATCCACAAACAGATGGACAAATAGAGAGGCTGAATAGGATTTTTAAGGACATGTTGATAATGTACGTCATGCATCAACAGTGAAAACGGGAAGAGTATCTTCCACTAGTTGATTTTTCTTACAATAATGGGTATCGATAATCTTTGAGGAGGAGTTTGTTTTAGGCATTATCTGGCCAGAGTTGTAATACTCCCATCAGTTGGAGTGATCCAATGAACATAATGTTGGTTGGATCAGACACGTTGTGAGAGATGGAATATGAAATGTAGGTAATCAAGAAGAATATGAATATGACACAAGATAGACAAAAAAGATTATGCAAATTGGAATATGATGTTTAAGAAGTTTCAAGTTAGGGAACATACGCACTTGTGTATCAAGATCGAAAAGGCTTCCTTGAGGATTGGATCATGTCCTAATCTAGCGCATCAGTTTTGTGGAACATTCAAGATTATCGAAAGGATTAGACTAGTAGCTTATCATCCTTGACTGCCTCCGACAGTGAAAATCCATGATGTTTTACATGTGCCAATTCTAAAGAAGTATTTTAAACATGTTTATCATGTCATTGACTAGTCTGTACTGCAGGTGGAACCAGAAGGAGAATTTTGGGTAGAATCTCAATGCATTTTGTAGAGAAAAATGCTCATGCCTTGGAATCGAGCAATCAAGCAGGTTAAACTATAGTGGAAGCACTTTTGGGTTGATGAAGCTACATGGGAGATGGCAAATCAAGTGTGGCCTATGTATCCTTCTCTATTAGTTATTTGAGCGAATGTTTTTGGCATATTTTTTGGTGTGATGTTTGGTATATGTTTATATGTATATGGATGTAAATACTTCCATGAGCTATGTTATAAAGATCCAATAAGCGGTATGGGTTTCATGTTTATTGTTTTCATGTTGTCATGATGGTCTTCTTGTCAACATGACCATCATTATAAATAGTGCAATGAGGTTATTTATAAGGATCCATGGGATGCATGCTTTATTTTTCAACAATATTGCTAGTTGTAGGTGTCACCATGTGTCTAGGATTACAACCATTGTGTCTGATTGATGTTGCCTTGCCTCATCTGACTACATAGACATAATCCACACATGTATTGTCTGAGGCTGATAAAGAAACCAGATTTACTAAATGCATCCAACACATTCGGCAATAGGTTCAAAACATCTTGCCATCTTGGAGAATTCCAATTCCTAGTATGAGCAACGACATGATCAACATCGTGTGCCACACAAGTTTCATGTCGATGACAAAGTTTGATTACATTTGTCAAAGGAGCACCTCGTTGGGCCCAAATGCAAGCTTCTTCTGCTCCGATATGGGCTTTATACAATCATTAAGGCTATAGCGGACTATAACTTCAAGCTCAGTATTTAACCATTACTTGGCTTGCACCTAGTGTTCAATGTGGACCCCCTTCGACCGTACTTTCCACCATTACCGGACACATCAGACATTGCAAAACAACTCGCACCAATAGAGTTAAATTGAGACTGCATGGAAGAAGACACAACTGATCATATCATGAACACAAATATCAAGAATATTCAACACTAGAATATACAACTGCATCAAGTTGTCAATGTTGGCCAACTTCTCTACCAAGGCAAGTGGCTCACCGGGCACCAATTTCAACAGAATTTTTCGCATCTTATGGAAGCACTCAATGTAATGGGTTCCATTGCTTCCTAATTAGTGAGGACTGATCTAGGTGGATATTCATAGCCAACCACTTAGAACCTGAATATTTTTTCTTTTAGTTTTTAATTTTCTTTAATTGTAGCAAAATTTACTATTGTTGGTCATTTTTCAGGTCTTGAACTTCCAGAGCCAGCTTGAGGCCCTAAATGATTTTTTTTGGAAAACAAAGTCCAAAACTAAGACTTGCATTGATGTTTGCATTGAAAATTTGTAGTCATGGGATAGATCTTTCTAACAAGATATTGTGTGCGCCAAATGGAGATCGTATGCAAAAGTTATGACCCCGGGATGTTGAGGTGCTGATTTAACCAAATGGGGCCCATAGTTTTGGCACTTCATCTCTTATGGTTATTTTTTTGGATGTTTATGGTTTTTCATTGTTTCTAAATAGTAAGTAGGCTTTCGCACCTCATTATAACACAATTCAGAGGCATGGGCCAGAGCTTTTGTTTTCTATTTCAATAGTCTTGTTGATCTGAATTTAAACATGAACACACCAAAATACAAATATAATCTTAAATATAGAGATGTAGTATAAACAATACTTATTTTCATTAATATCAAAGAATTGAAATATGATTATAAACATAATGGAAATAAACTAGCTCAGGTGATGGTATCTTATCTCTGAGAAGAGATGTTGCGGCTACATGCCTTTGAATTGTGTCACAATGAGCCTCAAAGGCCTATTTATTATTGAGAAACAATGGAAAACCATAGAAATCCAAAAACCTAACCCTGGGAGATGAAGCCCCAAAACTATAGGCCCCGTTTAGGTAAATTGGTGCATCAACTTCTCAGGGTCATAACTTTGGCATACGATCTCTGTTTTATGCGGACAATACCTCATTAGAAATATCTATCCAAGGACTAAAAGTTTCAAATACAAACATTAATAGAGACACGTGTTTCCCATTTTCCAAAGAAACATCATTTTGGGATTGAAAAGGGCTCCAAAAGTTCACGACCTGAAAAACTACCAAAAAGAGTAGATTGTGCTACAATTAACAAAACTGAAAAACTAAAAGAAACAATGGTGGTGGTCTAAGTAGAATAGGTGGGTGGCCACCAATATCTATCTGGATCAATCCTACTCCCTTAGGAAGAAATGGTCCCCATTGCATTGAGTGCCTCCATTACATGGGGAAACTTCTACTTGACTTGGTCCCTTGTGAGCTACTTGGCTTGGTGTAGGAGTTGGCCAACTTTGACAACCCCGTATAGTTGGATATTTTTCTGACCACTATTCTTGATCTTTGTTCCATAATCCAATAATTTTTGTAGGTTCCATTTAGTATGACTTTAACTCTATAGGTGTAGTTTGTTCTAGAATGTTGAATGTGTCCAATATTAGAGGAAGCTATCGCAAAAGTTGGTCCACATTGAACACTAGGTGTAGGACAAGGAATGGTGGAATGTTGATTCAACTTGAGCTTGAAAGAATTTTCCCCTGTAGCCTTGGTGATGGTGTACGAACCTGTTCAAGCCCCGAAAATTGGGTCTACAACAAGGGGATACCCACACGGTCCGGACCTTAGTTGGCAACTCCTTATCCGTTTGGTATAGCGGGTCCAACTTGGGATATGGGACCAGTTTCCCAATTTATGAGTGTGTGTGTGTAGAATTTGATGTTTTTGATCTAGCGATTCCTAATTAAGATGTTCTAATTCTAACTTTAATATAGTGCTATGCTATTGTATTCCAATAAGCAGAAAACATCTAACTCTATACTAACCCGGGGAGTAATTCTTTTATTATGCGATCTAAAAAGATTTTAAATAACAACGGGTAATAAAGATCATTCAGGTATTATGAGAAAAGAATTAAATAAAGATGAACCACTTCGTATAAAAATTTAGATGAAACAATTGTGAAAAACATATTGCATAATGAGTTATTCATACATTAAGCATAAATAAATAGCTTCATCGTACAAAAGTGCCAAACGATAACTTAGGCATTCACGCATTAATATATAAACAACTAAATCTGAATATCACTTTAACACATAAGTAGAAATGGTTAAGAGATAAAAATACCATTTATAACTAGTCCTACTCATGAGCTTCAAGCGACAATGATTTATCTCTCCTTGATCTAACATCCACTAAGAGTACAAAAGTGCAACATGAGTAGCAGATATTAAATTCAAACATTAACAAATCCTATTCCATTCATTCATCCAAACGTCCTCGGGGGGTGCAAAAGTGGATGTTCTGAGGACAAGTTTTTGACAAATTTTTGGACCCTTCTCTACATGCATGAGAAGGGTTCAAATACTACTAACTAAAACTAAAAATAACTTATTACAAAAATTCAGGATGCGGTTTAAATGATCGTCCTTTTTCTAAGCAAAAATAAGGTAAACTATTTCTAAAATTAAATCTAACATCTAACTATTTATGTATTTGGTCCTTAATATCGCAAGCATTCAGCATTGCCTGAGAAGAGTCGGTTGACCGACTTTAGCTTATAATTGTGCTGAGAGAATGGAATTAGCAACATCTGGCACCATCACTTCGGCAGAATTGATGATGTATTTGGGAATCATCCGCTAACTATATGACTTTACCATGTATGCCTAGTATTACTCCCAATTTAACTTGATTAACCCTGAAATTTCTTCTGCCTTTTCTTTAGCTTTCTGTTTCCAGCATCGCCTCTTGCAATTTTTTGGGGTTTGCAAGTAACTGAGCAATTGGAAGCTTTCCGTTTCGAGAAATTTTCTCAGTGATGCGTTGCCTCTGTTTCTTGATTCGGGCTTCCTTGATGCGTTTTTCGCCTTTTGTGCCTTTTGGGAGATATAAGGCTCAAACTTTGTGAAGATGATGATTCCGAAAGCTTTTGATCTGAGTCTTAAACTGTTCATTTCTGTTATCAACATTGTCCGTGTATGTGCGAATTTGGGGCCTTACTGTTATCCAGTGCAGGAATGATCGAGCTAACTCTGTAACTAATGTTTCAGATGACCTTGATGGGCCTGTAGTAGCCGCAAATCCCATTACCTTAGGATTCTGTTCCTTAAGTAGATCAGATGTGCCTTCCCAGATGAAATTTGGAGTCCTGCCTTTCTTCCTCATAGTTTCCTGCATACTGCTTTATATAACCTTTTGTTCTTTGTTCCTGCAGTTTACAAATGAGGTGAAAGTAATGATAAAAATAATGACAGGAAAGCTTTAAATGTCAAAGATATGTAAACACATGCCACTTTATGTGAACTAGCTCTTCGATAAACACAAAACCATATTTTATTAACAACTGGCATATAACTCATTAATTAACATTAAAGCGTGTGACCAGTTCTTGGTTTATGGAAAAAGCTTTTTCTTGAATATTGAGCAAGGAAAATCTGTGATGGAATGATTCTGCAATTTGCATCACAGTATCACATATTGCAGCATCGCATTATCTCTATATTGCTGCATCGCATTATCGCAGATCGCAAGATCGCAATATCGCAATATCGTTTAGTCGTTATTTGTATTTTATGTGATTTTGTGATATGAAATATGTGATATCGCATATCGGCAATTTTGAGGTTTTCCAATGTGAGTGCTTATTAATGTATGCGATGCGATGGAGTTTCACGTCGCAATCTCGCATTTTTAAAATTTTAGCTCATGAGAAGGTATCCTATCATTCTTTGCGCGATGCAATATTTCTTAAGGAGTGACTTTACTTTCTTCGTCGTGAAACTTAAGCTTTTTATATTTTTCAAAGGTATTTTCCTAAGTTCATGATGGTAAGCTTTATCCAAAAGGAAATATAAGTACTAATTGATTTTTTAAATTTTTGACTAAGGGTCCCCACTTATTTAGTATTAGCAATAACACTATATAAGGAGGGGGGTTGTTGGTTGCGACAACAATTGGCGATTCACGTGGAAGAACGAGTTATCTCTGTTTTTCTATTGAATTTTCTAAACTTCCAAAACATAATTTCTCTTAGAATGTTAAACTTTATTATGGAAAGATAAAGTACATTATGCTCTAACCTATCAATGACATTTTGTTTCAACTATTTTCAAATTTGATTATTTGCTTCCTCAAGCTAGTCCTTGTATTTACATCAGCCATTACTTGGTTTGTAAAGATAAAACAAAGTTTTCTCTGTAAACCAGTTTTAAATATGCTCATTTGTTGTAGGTAGAGCCTCGACAGGGTTACCTGTTATCTAACAATGATCCTATATCCTACTTAAAGCAACCTACAATTCTCAAAGAAGAATCCATATCCACATTTATTGATTTTATTTTATTTTACTCTTAAAGAAAAATGTCTTGGTTTGATAGCCAATTTGTGACATAGTCATTCACTTGATTTATAACTTTGCTGAACAAGATGGCTCATGATGAGACCCCTTGCCTTTTGATTGCAACAATCTTGAGCCATTGCCCTGTTGTGGTGTACAGTATTTGGCAAAGTCAGCAAGTTATAATATATGTGATTATGATAAGCTGTCTCGTGATGAGACCTCTCATTCTTCAAGATGAAGTGTATCTTTGGATTGTCCTCTGAAAGTTGTGATTTCCTTAGCAGGGAGGAAGTCAATATTTCCTTAAGATAGCTCTGGACGACAATAGTAGAGTTTTGGGAAATAGCTATTCTACAGAGAATCTTTATTTTGTTATTGATACCTTTCATTGCACTAATATAAAACAATTTCTTCACTAAAGGTTGTTTTCATCAAACTTTATGAAGTTGAAACTAGTATCATATCTAGGTTAGAGTCTTTAACTATATCTTTCAATAATAAAGATCAATTTTCCAAAAGATTTGTTATTTATACAAGCAAAAAATCAAAATATGAAAGAGAATTGGTATCTTATTTGTAAATGCCTAATGTAACCATTCACAACGGGTTTTATTATGAAAAGAAAAACAATTACTCTACAAAATAGAAGAATAATCTTCTACGGAAATATTTCTTGAGAATTTGTTCATTAACAGGCAAAGAGTCTCTTTTACCTGCTAAATCATGTAACATAAATGTTGATGGACCTATGACTTCTACAATTTGAAGAGGACCAAGCCACATTATTTGAAATTTTGTATGTTTCCCTTTCTCTTCATGAGCCTTGTTCCATTTTAAAACTAAATCTCCCATTTGAAAATCTTTTCTGGTCATTATGTTTGAATCAAAAGAGGATTTTACTAGTGCTTGATAATGAGCATGGGTTTTCTTAGCCTGTTCTCGTTGTTCTTCTAATTTGATTATTTCCATTGGTCTTAGCTGTAAGGAGGAAGTTGGTACTTCATCAACGTATTGAAGTAAAGATAAAGAGGGAATTACTAAATGAGTCAGAAGAACCACTTCTTTCCCATAAACTAAATTAAAGGGAGAAGTGCCGATGGAAGCTTTTTGCGTTATTCGGTCTGCCCATAAAGCATATATTAAAGACTTATGCCAATTTTTATCATTTTGGTCAACTGTTCTTTTGATAATCCTGGTTAGGTTTTTATTTGTAGACTCAGCTAACCCATTGCCCTGTGGGTAGTAATTGGCCGAATATTTAAGTTTGAATCCTCTTTTAAGTAAAAATTAAGTTATTGCATTTCCATAAAAGTATGATGCATTATCAAACATTAAAGCGGAAGGCAATCCAAACCTGCTGATTATAAATTGATCTATCAACTCAATGATATTTTCAGCATTAGTCGTCTTGAGTGGAACTACTTCTACCCACTTGGTAAAATAATCTGTTGCTATAAGGACATATCTATGCTGCTTAGAAGAGTGAGGAACGATCTCACCTATTATGTCCAATCCGCACTAGCTGAAAGGTTGCTCAATGTTAACTAGCTATAGTGGCAAGGATGGCTTCTCTTGTCTCCCAGCAGTAGTTTGGTAGACTTGACATTTCCTCACGTAACTGTGCGAGTCTTTGAATAATGTGGGCCAGTAATAGCCTGCGCACAAGATTTTATGTGTAGTAGCATCTCCATCATAGTGTCCACCTGCTGGCCCATCGTGGAGTTCCTGCAAAAAATTTTCAGCTTCAGATTTCTCAAGACATCTAAGGAGAACATAATCATAATTTATTCTAAAAAGAATATCATTTATGAGCTGATATTGTTTGGCTTTCAACCTTAGAGCTCTTTTCTTAGTATGATTGAGGTGTGAAGGAGCATATCCATTCTGAAGATAATAAATGATATCGGCGTATAATGACTCAACATCGTTTAGGCTTACCTCGCACATTTGTACCTCTGCAGATGGATTTTCAGAAATTCGTGACGCTCTAGCCAGCATTTTGTAAAAGCCTTGACCTTTTACAATGTTTGCTGGTTTAATTTCTATGTCATATTCTTGTAAGGAAGTAACCCAATTGGCCCTTTTCTCACCCACATCCTTCTGTACTAGAGGATTCCTTACCGCTAGAAATGGTACTATAATTTTAGTATGGGTTTTGAGTAGAAAAGGTTTGAAATATTTGATTGCTTTGAAAACAGCATAAGCATGTTTCTCCACATATGAATGATTTAATTCAGCATCCTGTAAATTTGAACTGAAAAAAGAAATTGGGGCTTCCACCTTTTCTTGATTTGCATGAGTGAGTGTCGCAGCATATAACCTATTTGAGGAAAATGTATATAAAACAAAAGGCTCTGAAAAATTTGGAGTTGCTAAAGATGGAGCATTAATAATAGCTTGTTTCATCAGGTTGAATGCTTCGTGTTCATCTTGGCCCCATTTAAAATTTGAGTTCCTTTTAATCATGGCTTGTAAAGGAGACACGATTCTTGAAAAATCTGGAACAAATCTCTTTACAAAGTTGATCTGACCAAGGAAATATTGCATGGCTTTTTTGTTGTGAGGTAGGGATATTTCAAAAACCTCTTTGATTCTGTCGGAATCGATGTGAATTCCAGATTTTGACACTATGAATCCTAGAAGTTTCCCTTCACTTAATGCGAAAAAGGATTTTTTCGGGTTAAGTGAAATTCCATACCTTAAACAACGTTGGAAGATTTGTTTTAAATCTCTAAGATGGTTGCTTCGTTTCTTGGAATACACGGTTATATCATCCAAATAAATTACTACAGATTTATTGACTAAACCTTTGAATGTGATGTCTATGGCTCTTTGAAATGTGGCATCAACATTAATCAAACCAAATGGCAACTTTCGATATGTGTATGTGCCCCATTTAGTTCTGAATGTGGTCTTTAATTGATCATCAAGATGTACCAAAACTAGATTGTATCCTAAAAATCCATCCAAGAAGGACATTAATTCTGAGCCTGCCACTGCCTGCAATATTTGTTCCATAGGTGGTAAAGGAAAATTATCATTTTGGCAGGCCTTGTTAAGATTTTGAAAGTCAATGAAAATTCTAATATCTCCGTTTTTCTTTCTAATAGGTACCATATTGGAGACCCATTTAGAATGTCTGACGAGAAAGATTATTTTGGCTTTCAATAACTTATTGAGTTGAGCTTTTATCTGATTTTCTAAATTGGGATGGATCTTTCTCAATTTTTGTTGGACAGGTTTTTCATTATCGATCATTGGAATAGTATGTTGGATGATGGAAGTGTCGTATGTTTTGAGTTCATCATAGTTCCAAGAAAAAACGTTTTTATATTGTCTCAAAAGACGAATATACACTGATTTTTCTTTAGGGGCTAGGCTAAGGCCTAGATTAAAGTTTTATGGTTTGGCACTGGTTCCTAGGTTTACTAATTCGTAATTCAAAGTTGAAATTTGGAGTTTTGAATTGGTAGACCTTTTAAACTGATCTTTCAAATCATACAGGTCTTCTAACTTGACCACCAACTTAGGTATAGCATTGTTAGTGCTATCTTGTTGCAATTGTCGATCATGTTGGTCTTCGTCAATTATTTTATTGGAGTAGGATCCTTCAGATGTGAGCAAATTCACGATATCAGGATCGTCGTTGAATATTCTCCAATTTGTGATGTTATCAGGAATAGAAGGTCTTAAGATTAATTCTATTGAGAATCTATCTGGACTAAAATCTTTTGAAGGAATGAGCTTAGAAGCTACGTTGGCTAAAAGGTATGCGCTTGCATTTTGGAGTCTGGGAATTGATGAAATATTAAATGCTATAAAATGCTCAGTCAGATCTTGAACTAAATATTGATAATGTTTTAAATGACCTGATAAGCAGTGTATAGTATTACGTACCTGTCTGACTACAATTTCGGAGTCTCCGGAAGCTTGGAGGTGCTTGACGTCTAACCCAATTGCTTTGTACAACCCTTGGACTAAAGCCTCATATTCTGTTGTATTGTTGGTGCAATAAAATTTTAGTCTACATGTTAACATAATTTTATCTCCTTCTGGACTAATTAACACACATCCTGCTCCTGCTCCTTCGTTAGATTTAGAACCATCAAAAAATAATTTCCGAAACAAAGATTTATTTACAGGACTATCTAAAAAATTGATACATTTTGAAATATCCATTTGAGAAAAATTTTTGACTTGGGACAAAACAAAATTTTCTAAGGTGATGTATGAGCATTAGAATTGCCGAGGAAAGAATCCACTGAGTAATTGCCAATAATGCTATTGTTATATGCTACTGGTTCATTTTCCTCCTCTAGTTCCATTACTATGTATTTCTGAGGTAGTTCTCATTCAACTTTTATTTGATTTGGTTTACCATTGTAGGGCAGCCACATGTGTGACCAGTCAGTTGTGAAGTATCCATGAATCTTTTTGACCAATCCCTGCTAAGAATTAAGCCATAAAATTCTGGAATATCAGCAACTAAAATGTCAATAACTTGACATACCTTTGGGTTGGATGATAGCCTTATGGTAACTTGATTTAGTTCGCCAATCAGTTCGACTTGCGACTGATCTAGCTGAACTATCTGCACAGTGGATTTCTGTGGTTGAACGTTTAACTTGGTACATATGGAATTTGGTAAAATATTCGATGAAGCACTAGAATCCACTAAGCAATTATGTACATTTTTATTGAAAATTTCATAAGTAAGGAGAAACGGTGGAGTATGAGATCTCGATCTTCCTCCAATTAAAGCGATGTTAGTTGGATCAATCTTTTTGGTCACATCAGTCGGAGGTCTTCCCATGTTATGGGAAGCTTGAGAAAGTACAGCGGTAGGCAAAGGTGCAACTGGCACAACATGAGGTTCTTTCAACACTATCTTTTGTTGATGCTTTAACTTTCTTAATTCGTAAAGAGTGATGTTGGCCCTAGTATTTTTCATGTCTTCTATAATATTGTACTCCATTTCATCTGAAACGATCAACGTTTTAGATGGAGTTAATGAATCTATTTGGACTGGGCTGGTTTGAGTCGCTTTAGATGTCGTTTTCTTTGTTACGACTTTATCCTTTGTTGCAGAGCTTGTGCTCTTTGGCTAAGGGATAGTTTGGGGAGAATCAAGTTGATTTCTACTTCGTGTACTAACTGGGAATGCTTCTTGATCTTCTTCCTGTGGGAGGATGAAATCCCACATTCCTTGTAACTCTACAACTTCTTCTTCATCGGTTTGCCCTTTAGTGGCAATTTCCTCTTCCTCTTCCTTAGATTCAGGACTTGAAATAGCATTGGGAGGCTTTGAATCCGTTAAAGGGCTTCTTTTAAAATCTCTGTAGGGCTTTTTTGAAGAAGTTTCTGCTACTTGCTTCTTGATGTCGACCATTTAGGTGGACATGGTCTTCAGAACTTTTTGCAATCCTTCCAAATCATATGGATCTTTCGCTTGTTTCTTCTTGGAATCTTCTTTGAAGGTAACTTTCTTGGATTTCTGTTCCTCTATCGCAGATTTCTTTTCTAGGGCAATTATACGTTTCTCTATAGCTATTGCTTCTTTCATGTTTTCGGCTAAGGTTGTTTTATTAGCCCTGTCCATGAAGATTGCTATCTTCGATGGTAAAGAAGTGATATACCATCCACTTCGCACTTCTTTGCTAGGCTAAGAAGCAGTAGGAATTTTGTTTAAGCTTTTATTGAGCCGTAAATTGAAATCTTTGATAGGTTCCCTTGATTCGGCCCTAAGGCTAGATATGTCATTAATTAGTGTTGTCGTAGACCTGTTATCACCAAACTTTGTCAGGAACTATTCTTGGAAGATGTCCCAACTAGTGATAGATCCAGAGGGTAATGAGAAATACCATGATCCAGCTATTCCTTGCAGAGTATAAGGAAACAGTCAAACAAGAACATCTTCGTTGGCAACCCCACTGAGATTAATGGATAGCATAAAGTTGTTTATATGCTCTTCTGCTAGCATGCCTGCCTCAGGATTAAACTCTGGCAACCATTTCTCAGGATGGGTCGGTATTTGACTTAAGGGTGTAAGCATTGAGACTGCCCCAGGCTTGTTCCATGGAGTTTGGGCCATGGCTGATCTACTAACAAAGGAAAGTGCAAAAGATGATCCGTGCAGTTGGGAAGATGAGGATATTATGATTGCAAATGATTTAGGAGGAGCTGTGATGGTTCCAGTGGGTGGATGAACGATGATTTGAATTGGAGGAGTGGATGGTTGACTTCACGGTGAAGAGGTTGAGATGGATGATGATGATGAAAGAGTCTCACTATTGGACTTTTTAGGTGATTTCCTTGCTCTTTTTCTTTTGGGTAGAGGTAATTCGGTTGGTTGAACGGCAAAATTTTTACTCTTTAATCTGGTCAGGGGATGAGAAGGGTTATATTGCGAAGTCACGCTACCTTGAAATTTATCAAATCTTTGAGGAGAAATAGAAAATCACTGAAGTTTGTGAATCAGAGATTTGACTTCAGGAGGTTCGATAGTAGATTGTTCTGAAATGTCAGGGTTTGTAGCAGCGGTTGATGCTCCAGCGACTTCCAACTCTGGGTTTAAGTGTAATGGAGAAGTCGAGGGAGGTGGTGAGGGCGATTTACTCTTAGAATGGTATTTAGATTTAGATTTACTTGCCATTCATCGTGCAGGCCCTCCTTCTAGCGCCAAATACGTTGAAGCCCCAAAAATTGGGTCAACAACAAGGGGGATACCCACCCAGTCTGGACCTTGGTTGGTAGCTCCTTATCCGTTTGGTATAGCGGATCCGACTGGGGATATGGGACCAGTTTCGCAATTTATGAGTGTGTGTGTGTAGAATTTGATATTTCTGATCTAACGATTCCTAATTAAGATGTTCTAATTCTAACTTTAATCTAGTGTTATGTTATTGTATTCTAATAAGCAGAAAACATCTAAGTTTATGCTAACACGGGGTGTAATTCTTCTATTATGTGATCTAAAAATATTTCAAATAAAAATTGGTAATAAATATCATTCAACTATTATGAGAAAAAAATTCAATAAAGATGAAGAACTTCGTATAAAAAGTTAGACGAAACAGTTGTGAAAAACATATCGCATAACGAGCTATTCATACAGTAAGCATAAATAAATAGCTATCACAATACAAAAGTGCCAATTGATAACTCAGGCATTCACGCATTAATATATAAATAACTAAAACTGAATATCACTTTAACACATAAGCATAAATGGTTAAGAGAAAAAAATCATAATCCATTGAAAGACATTGCCTCGTTGACACCAAGAAAAAACTACTGCAAATTCGAATTGCAACAGATCCAAACTCAACCACCTCGGATCTAATATTCGTGAGAACAAAATATTTATCGTACAGAGATTGACTGTATGGGCATTCACTGGATACCTCACCTTCCAAAGAAAGGATGAATCTAGAGGCTACCTGGCCCGATTACAGACTCTGCCTAAAGAAATAGAATCTAAACACTTCCTGAATAGTAGATCTGATGATCAACATCTCCGATACCATGTAGAAATTTTGAATAATAAACACATATTCAATGGAGATTATCCTGATCATGTACTATTGTGGAATATATACAGAATACATAAGCTCCTCTACGTTGATCATCAATATAGCAGCATCAATAACAATAAAACATCAAGAGCATGCACACATTAACATAGTATGTAACCCGGGGAAAGCATACAGCTGAAAAACCCACACTATCTGTATATTAATGATTGGGAACATGTAACGTTACAATAGTCAATACTTATCACAAGTATCCAGCACTATCTCCACCTGTTACACACAATAGAGCTCAGATCCAATCTCCAAATCTATTCCACAGCTTGCCTGCCTCCATTGCTCAATACCTGCTCTAGAATGGATTAGAATGGTTGAACCAAACTCGTATTTACCTCAAAAGAATCACTCACACTGGGAATCACGTGATTAGAGGCTATAATCACTTGGTATTGGCCAATCCTCACTGGCATAACTCAATCCCATTGATTGTGCAAATCTTCATGCACAACTATAGTCACAACTGATAGCAATCTGATCCTCTAACACCTGTACCTGCTGAACTGAACATGCACTGACATGCAACTAAGTTAACTGATGTATTCTTTAGTTGCATTATGAGTTAATAATTAGTTTAACAACTCATCATTAGCCTATTTTCAGTTAAACTAATTACAACTAGTTTAACGAAGTCAAACTGAACACAACTCCACCAAACTCAATTGATTGAGTTCTAACTGAAGTCATGCATGCAACAACTCAACTAACCCACAAAGAAAATGTATTTCCTTCTGAAAGCTAGATGTGCCACATCTGTAGCTCAAACTGAAGTGCTCCAAGAGAATAAGATAAAGTTTATAGTCTAAATATTATTATAAGCTAATAATATTTGACTGCTCTATAATGTTGGAAATAATACTGAGAGGGGGGGGTGAATCAGTATTATCAAATTCTTTCAATATGCCTTCATTAATTTATTGATCATTAACTTGTATATAATAATGAGCATGAAGCAAGAAAAACAGATAGTCACACCAAAGAACACCAGATATAAGGTGGAAACCCAATGTGGGTGAAAACCACCTACTGCAATATGTCTCTATCTTCTTTCAATTAGAAACTTCTTTTATAATGGTTTTGTACCAGTGCCGTCCTTTACCAGTACGCAGGCTGCAACCTGCAAAGAGCTAAAACTCTCTCTCGTTTTCGAGTCTCTCCTGGAAGGGAGCTACAACCCCCCTTTTCTCTTTTACTTCTTTAACGACCATGTTTCATAAATTTTCAAACTGGATCCATGAACATCAAATAATCATCAAGTACATGAAAATGAACCAATGAATCACCCAACTCTTCAGAATGCTGTAAACAGAAAAGAAGTACCAGAAATATAAACCCATAGCTCTGCTGCAATAGATAAAGGACAATCAACAATAGTTTCAAGATAAGACCGCAACTTCACCAACAGGGGCCTGCGTATATCCGCAGCTCTTCTGAGACTGAACTATGCAGATCCACACTGGTTGTTCTTCTGATCTACGTACTTTTCTTCAGATCTGCACCTTTGCTTCTGGAATACTATGTACGCATGCACTGTGCCCTCTCCTGCATTGCATACCCCGCACTGCACCTTTGGTCTCACAGCGTACTCCCGCACTGAGCCTTTTACAGAGATGTGTACCCCCGCACTGCACCTATGGATCGCCTGCGGATTTCTAATTAGGGCCAAATTTACAGTCCTCCAATGTGCCACAGTAAGTTAGATCCACAGATCTGATTATGTGCCTGAGAGATCACGACTTCATAGATTTACCTTCAAATTTACTTTTCTTTAGATCAAGCATTTTACATTGACAACCCAATATTTCAGATCTTAAGATATTCAATTGAAAAGATACATTAGCCAAGTGACCTCCTTCCCTATTTATAGTCAAGCCCTTATTCACACCATGGGACAAAGCCATCAATAACCAATACGAGGGATCCAAACCGGGGCTAAAATAGATCCTATACCACGGGCCAAAACCATAGCATTAGAAATGGCGGGCTAAATACCACGGGCCAAACATAAGAAACCCCACATGAGCGCACTTCACTGCCTTGAAGTGAGTGAATTGGGGTTCCGCACCTTCTGAACGGGTAACTTGCGGTATGACCACACCTCCTGGATGGCGAACCTGCGGGTCTGCACCTTTTGAACCATTCACCTGTGAGCCTCTTAATTTCCATCATTTTGAGAGCTTGAACAGACCATTTCCACTTGAGTGAGTTTCCATCAAGTACAACACCTGTATCATAGAGCCATACCAGAATCATAATGCCAACAATCTCCCCCTTTGGACTTGATGGCAACCCCAAGATCCTCAACGTCATTCTCCCCCTTTGACATCAAGGGAAAAGGGTTTATGCTCCCCCTAAGAACATGCTACCCCTGACTATAAACTAGATCTGCAAAGAAGAATCATAATCCATCAAACACCATAAACAACCATGAAAGAGATAGAGACATATTGCAGCCATGTTTAGATCAGCATCCATGTTCTCCTTCTATGCTACCATAATACCAATAATGCATTATATGCTCCCCTTGAACCTGTACCATTCGATCTTCAACCAATCCACAAACCAGCACATGTACGCATATACCCAGATGAACCTTGCATACAACCAACACTCAGAAGAGATTCAAAAACAAGATGATGCATCAACAACCCCCAGCTTTTGCCTGAGGAATTCAAAAGTCTCCCTGGGCAATGGTTTGGTGAGAATATCAGCAACTTGTTCCTTAGAAGGAACATACTCCAACTTGACCTTTTGTTCAAGCACTTGTTCCCGGAGAAAATGATACTTGATCGGTATGTGCTTGGTCTTTGAATGCATGAGTAGGTTCTTTGAAATGTTGATTGCACTTGTATTATCACATAAGATGGAGATAGGTGGTGTACAAGTGATTTGAAAATCCTACAAGGTTTGCATCATCCAAAGGACTTGAGTGCAGGAGGATGCAGTAGCAACATATTCTGCTTCAGCTGTAGACAAGGCAATCGAACTATGTTTCTTGCTGAACCAAGATACTAATCTGGAACCCATAAAGAATGCAACACCACTTGTGCTCTTCCTGTCATCCACGCTTCCGGCCCAATCTGCATCTGTATAAGCATGAAGTGTGAGATTTTTATCTCTAGGATACCATAAGCCATAATTTTGAGTCCCTTGAAGATATTTGAAAATTCTCTTCACTGCCTGAAGATGAGTTTCCTTTGGATTTGCTTGAAATCTTCCAACTATTCCCACTACATGCATGATGTCTAGTCTGGTACCTATCAAATAAAGTAGACTTCCAATCATAGATCTGTAGGTTGGTTGATGCACTGCTGTTGATTCATCATTTGCACTGAGGTTGCATCCTGTTACCATGGGTGTATATACTAGTTTTGCATCTTCCATGCCATATTTCTTCAAAATCTGCTTGAGATACTTAGTTTGAGACAAGAAGATCCCTCCTTCATTTTGTTCGATTTGCAATCCAAAAACGTATGTCAGTTCTCCAAGCAAGGACATTTCAAATTCTTTTTGCATCACCAAGGCAAAGCTTTGACTCATAGCTTCTTCATTGCTGCCAAAGATAATGTCATCTACATACACAACAAGTATTAGCAATTTGTCATTTTCAATTTTTATATAAAGATTGTTATCCGCTGATCCTTTTGAAAAGCCTTATTGATGAAGATATTTGTCCAAACGATAGTACCAAGCCCTTAGAGCTTGTTTAAGACCATAGAGAGCCTTTTTCAGTCTACATACAAGATTTGGATCATTTCCAAGAATGAATCCATCTGGCTGCTCAATGTATACTTCTTCTTCTAAGTCTCAATTCAGAAAGGCTGATTTCACGTCCATTTGAAATACTTTAAACTTTTGAAAGCTTGAGAGCACAAGGAACATTCGGATGGCCTCGAGTCTTGCAACAGGAGCAAACGTTTCTTCAAAATCTATTCCTTCTTGCTGCGCATACTCTTTACAAACAAGTCTGGATTTATTTCTAATTACTTCCCCATTTTCATTCAACTTATTTTTGAAGACCCATTTTGTCCCTATAACATTCTTATTCTTTGGTCTAGGAACCAACTCCCAAGCGTCATTATTTTCGATCTGCTCAAGTTCTTCATCCATTGCTTTGACCCAACATTCATCTTTTCATGCCTCTTTCACACTTTGTGGTTCAGTAGAAGAGAGTAATGCCAAATAGCTTGAAGCTTCTGCAATTGTTCTTCTTGTTTGTACACCTGCTTCTTTCTGCCCCAAAATCTGAGATTCTGGATGATTCTTCTGAACATACCTGGATGGATTCTTCTCTTCTATCCTTGTCTATTCCTCTGGTGCTTCTTGAGGTTCTTCTTCTTCATCATTCTGTCTTTGAGGGTAGTCTTCATCTTCTTCGATATTTTCATGATTTACTTGCCTAGGAATGTATCTCTTTTCATCAATCACTGCATCAATGCTGTCAAAAATTCTTCCAAGTCTTTTATTGTAGCACTTATATGCTTTGCTGTGTGGATAATAACCAAGAAGAATGCCTTCATTTGCTCTAGGTTCAAGTTTGCCAAGTTGCTCATCAGTATTCTTAATATAGCATTTCCTCCCAAAAATTTTGAAATGCTTTACCGAAGGAGTCTCACCATATCAGAGCTCATGAGGAGTTTGAGTGCTGTTCACTCGGATATTTGTTTTGTTGAGAATAACAACCACAGCATATGCAACTTCACCCCAGAAAGCACGAGCCATTTGTTGGACTGTTCTGTTCATCCTTTCCACCACTCCATTTTGCTGAGGAATTCTAGCTGTAGAGAATTCCCTTCTTATCCTATGTTCTTCACATAAATCAAAAAATTCATTTGAGGTAAACTCTCCACCTCTGTCGGACCTGAGACACTTAATTTTGTAACCTGATTCATTTTCAACCAAGGCTTTGTAGGATTTGAATTTTTTGAATGCTTCGTCTTTGTGCTTCATAAGTCCTAACCAAACAAACCTGGAGAAATCATCAATGAATAATATCAAGTATTCTTCTCCTCGAGGTGTCCTTTTCCTAAAAGGAACACATACATCTGTATGGACTAGCTCAAGAGGCATGCTAGCTGATCCTTCCTTCTCCGAAAAGTTAGTTCTGGTTTGCTTTCCAAACTGACATGATTTGCATATGGTGTTCTCTGGAATTTTGATATCTGGAAGACCACGAATTGCCTGGTATTTGCATGCTTTTCTTATTTGTGAAAAGCTTAGATGCCCCAACCTCCGGTGCCATAACTAGTGTTCATCATCCTTGCTTAAACAACATTGTTGTTGTCCTCCTTCAAATATGTATAGATTATTTGGATTTCTTCTACCTTTGATCAATGTCTCACCTGTATCAAGATCACGAACATGACATCCATTTGATCTAAATATTACCTCTGTTCCTTGATCACACATCTGGCTGACACTCAGAAGATTATGCTTCAATCCATCAACATACAAAACATTTCCAACTTTGACCTTTTCTTTCAACTGAGCAGTGCCTTTTCCTTTTATAGCTGCAGGCGTATCATTTCCAAAAGAAACTTTCTTTCCCTTTTCTAAAGCAAAATATGATTCAAGTTTGTCTTTATCACCTGTCATATGCTTTGAACATCCACTGTCGATGTACCATAGATTTTCCTGTCCCTCTGCATAAAAGGCTATTCCACATCTTTCTGTTTGTGGTTCCTTTATTCTCCATGTTCTGGTGCTTGAGGGTTGTTCCTTTGTCTGCTGAAACCTGCTCCTGCATTCAGAATCTTCATGACAAAAGTTATTGCAAATAGAACATTCAACTTCATTTTGAAGAGCCTAAAAATTGTTATAGGTCCTTTTTGTAATCCCAGTCATACTTCTTTGTTTTTGAGCTTCTCTAGTCATGATTGTTTTATATGCAACACATTGAGCTTCTTTGTGACCAAAGTTATGACAAGAGAAACATTGTCCATTGAAGAAGCTTCTACGGTTATCAAATCTACCGGCCAAATGGTTGTAATTTCTATTGTCATCCATTCTTGAAGCAAATTGAGAAGATTTTACTTGTGGCTAGTTGTAGCTTTTGTTTACCCTTAAGACAAATTGCCCCTAGTTTACCTGATAGTCTTTGTTTGTTCCTGATGTAATTCGTCCTTGCTTTACCTAGTGATCTCCATTGTGCTTTTGCTCATTCCTTCTTGCTGCATCAAGATAACTCCTTTAGGTGGATGCTTGAGATGTTTCTTCATTATAACCCAGACCTGTCTTATTTAGCGGAGAACGTTGTACATTGATGATCTCATCCAGAGTTTCAGATCCTTTGACAAACTTGAAATTAATAGCCTTTGTTTTCTCAATTTTTTTTCTAAGGCCAACTATTTCACCTTCTAACGTTTCAAGAAATTTTTCTTTTTCATCAATTTGAAATTGTAGAGTATCAATGATCATATTCTTTTCTTCTATACATGTCTTGAGTCTAGAAATTTCTTCATAGAAACTATCCACATCTATAGCATCCATGTAATCATCATCTTCAAAGCCATTAAAAGTTTATAGTCATTACCTCGTTCATCTTCATCACTATTTGATAGACCATCACTGTCTTCATGGGTGTAGTAGCTCTTCTTATTTGCATTCTATTTCTTGTTCCATCTAATAGGTTCCTTTCGATTGTCGTTCTTATCCTTATGAGGACATTTGGTAGCATAGTGACCTACTCTTCCACAAGCAAAGCATTTGAAGGGCAACTTACCTCTGAACCGTCCAGTACCCCGTTGAAGATTTCTGACAAAATTTGATTCTTCTTCTTCTTCTAACCCATGTCCTGATTCATAGTACTCTCCTTTGCCTAAAGCCTTGAAGGAAGCTTCTCTCCTGTCAGATGGACCTCCTTTCCTCATTTCATAAGCAGTTAGAATTCCATGCAGTTGTGACATTTTAAGATGTTGTAGATTCTCCTTTTCTTCTATAGCAAAAACTTTAGATTCAAACCTAGGTGACAAAGATCTCAGAACTTTTTCAACCACAATAGCTTCTTTTATTTCTTCACCCAAAATTTTCATACAATTAACAATCTCATCTACACGGAGAAAATAGTTAGCCACACTTTCATCATTATACATCTTGAGATTTTCATA
>APFE031665428.1:0-20891 GCA_000404065.3 Pinus taeda
AGAAACTTGTGCCAGTCTATTTCATTAAGTAGGTTGTCGGGGTAACTGTTCCAACCGCCATTTCTGTATTGAATTCTGCGACGTTGGATTTCATCACCAACTAGTGTTTTCGATTCGGAAAGATATTGTTTGTGTGTGGTTTGATCTCCTAGATTTATTAGGTGTGTGCTTCAAATTGTTTGGTTCTTTAGAGACTTTAGGTGGTTTTCTTGAGATTTTCTTTGTTTTTGTGTGAAGTAATTAAATAATTAATCGTGGCTAAATTATCGAGACAATCTCGTCGACTTCGGGGGCAGCCTCCTGAATTTACACCAAGTCAACTTGAAGGGTTGTGAGCTCTTGTCACACCTAGTGAAAGTAGAGTTGGGTCACCGGAGGCCGGAGAGTCTTCGTTAATCATACATCCTGATTATCTAGTTCAAGCAACAGAACATATTTCTGAACTGATTTCATTTTCCGAAGTTACTGGTAGTATTACTTCTACTAGTTCATTAGCCGAAGAACCTAAAATCTCTGAACCTGAAACTGAACCTGCTGCTACTCCATCTTCAGGATTTGCTTCTCCTGTTTCTAGTGGTCCTAGTTCACCCAGTGTAGAAAGTATCATTACCCAGAATCTTCCTTCTGGACTCATTTCAATGGAAGAACTTGTAAGTCCGGACGAAGGTATAAACATCCTCGAAAGTCAACCAGCTATCGAACTTAGGGAACGTGAATCCATTTCTACAGTCCCATTAGAGGTGACGCTTGGTATATTTCGTTGACCAAATTTTTAGAAAATCCATGCCTCACGTCTTCACCACCTCGATTTCCTTTCCATCCAACACCCAGAGGTTATTATCCTCCTTTAAATATGTCGAGACAGTCATCCTTGTTTTCTAAGACGCCAGAAACATTTTTACATGGCAGTCCTTCTATTCCTCCTGGGTATCAGTCTTTATCTAGTACGTTTTCAGGAGCATCTCCTCAACCGATTGAATATGTAGTATCTCCTAGTAATTGTGAAACTAAACCATTAAGTGTCGAAGAGATTCTTATGATGTCTGGTACTACCCCTAACCCGCAACCTCAAGGTAGTTCAATACCGCCTGGGGGGCAGCTGCAAGGTACTCAAATACCTCCTGGGAGGCAACCTCAAGGTAGTCGATTACCGCCTGTGGGGCAACCTCAAGGACAGTACATCCCTACGGGACAATATTTTCCTCAAGGTCAACCCTAGTACCAATATGTACCTCAAGGTCAACCTCAGTTTCAATATGTGCCTCAAGGTCAGTAGCAACTGCAAGGTGAGTACCAACCTCAAGGTCAATACCAACCTCAAGGTTTCCAACCACCTTCAGTTCAATCATTTGTTCAAGGAATGGGAAATGTACCGTATAATTATCAACCTTACACTCAACCTGGTTTTGGTCCTCAATATGCTCAACTTGTTATGGGTCCATACCCCATAATGAACGTGGTGTGGGATAAACAGACTTCGCAACCCGGTGTGTAGTTGTCATCTCAATCTGGACAACCTTTAGTTTCTGGTTCACCCCAGTAACCTGTCCAGCCTACTACTCAAACTTCTACACCTAGGGTATTTCATCAGCCTAGGCCTAGTTCACCTCGGACTCTGCCCCAAATGTCTGCTACAACTACTGCGGCCTCTGTTCAATCCATCCCACCTATTTCTAGAGTATCAGCAGCTCCAGTTTCTACTATTCCTGTATCAACTCCTCAGGCCTCTTTACCTCAGTCCGGACCTAAAATCTAGACTTCGGTTTCAATGCCTGTAGGACAACCTGGGCCTAGTATGGTTGTCACAAGTCAACCTCAATTTACTTATCAACCGTACCAGGGATAGTACCAATTCGGTCCTGCTCGGCTTATCAGTATCAACCGTACCCTGGGTATACTTATCAACAAACTCAACAACCCCAGTATGGTCTGGTTAATCATGGTTTTCCAGGAGGATATAATATCCCAAATGCCAATCCGATTCCAAGTTATCCTGGATATCCTCCTCCTGGGGCTGGTCTTATGACCCCAAGTTTTCGGGATCCGAACCGTCAGTTACCGTTTATAGCAACTTTAGATTTACCTGACTTGTCATGCCTTACAAACGATCCCATTAATTATCTTCTGTTTTGGCCGCCAATGCCGAATAAGTTGCCCAGTGATATACCAAAGTTTGAGGGGAAGTTAGGAGAAGATCCGTCAAATCATGTGATGACTTACCATCTCTGGTGTGCATTGAATTCCATTATAGATGATTCAATTCGTCTTCATCTTTTTCAACACACTTTGATTGGCCTTGCAGCCAAGTGGTACATTGAGTTTCCACGAGGCTCTTTTTACAATTTTAGTCAGTTAGCCACTTCCTTCCTTACTCATTTTCAGCTGCCAGTTCGATATGACAATGGAACGGAATCATTAACTTCATTAAAACAGTTGACGTCCACATTATTTTAGACCATATTCATGAATGGCGACGTCGACGTTGTTTAGTGAAATTTTTTATCCCAGACCAAATTTTGGGAGAATGGTAAAATCGTTATTACCTAAAATTACTGAAGATGTAGCCAAGGCAGGAGTAGTTACCAATGAGAAAGAAATTGCTCAAGCTCAGTACCTTGACTTAGTTTATACGGAGTCAGGTACTTTACACGAGAAAATCCCCGACCTTCGAAAGCAAAATCAAATAACTGCACCTCCCTCAGGGTCTCATGCCACTAACGGTATGATTGGTATTGTTAATACCAAAAGTAAGAAGAAATCCTCCAAGAATTCTTCTCCTATTATAACCTTACCAGATTCCCCGAAGGGAGAGTCTTCAATTGAAATTTCTGCCGATGTCCATGTCGTAGAATCATCTACGGCCAAATCAAAATCTGGCGGTAAGAAGATAGGCAAGAAGAAGAATAAGCAAAACTCAAAAGAGAAATCATATAAACCCAAATCTACTTACGAGAAATGTAAACCTCGTTATCCTTGTCTCATCTATGATGAGGAACATTTTACAAGAGATTGTCCACATTGTGCTGAGGTTGCAAAAATTGTCAAAGGTTCTCAAACACCTATTGTTTTGAAAGATCCTTTTCCGAGTCAAGACAGTAAGATGATAGGTTCTTCCTCTAGTGCCTCAGAAGAGCCCATAATGATGATGTCCCATGTTAGGATTGCGACACGATCGCAAGATTATGGAAGTAAGAGTCCTATTGGTGGTAAGGAAGCAGAATCTTCTAATTCCAAGCCATCAACCTCAGCTCCGTTTGATTCCGATCCGCTACAGATCGAGAAACCTAATCCAGAATTAGTAATCAAACCACCTACTAAAGGTATACTTCGAAAGTCAGCTTTCAATCCACATGTGAGAGCTACTCAGAACTATAACATTGTTGAAGATTTAGCTGTTTCACCTTCAGCAATGTCAGCTTTGGAGGTGTTGCAATCTTGTCCAACACAGCGTAAATTGCTATTGTCAGCTATAGGAGTTGTTGATCTTCAGGACTCAAACCTCATAGTCTTCGATTTAGAAAATAGTACACCTCGTTTACCTCATCAAATGGCTTTCCAGATTCCAGTGTTAGTAAAAAACAAACATTGCTTTAGGACTGTGATTGATGAGGGAGCTTCAATGTGTATTATGTTGATACAGAGTTGGAAAGCCCTTGGTTCTCCTACACTTAATCAATTCCCGATGATTCTGAAGGCCTTTGATGGCCGAGGGTTTCATCCTTATGGCATTTTGGAGGACTTACCTATAGGGGTTGAAGGAAAAATTGTTAATCTAGATGTGGAGGTGGTTGATGCCCCTCTGGATTACAACCTTCTTTTGGGTTGTAGCTGGTCTTATGCCATGACTGTTGTTGTTTCATCGGTCTTTCAGCTTATTAAGTTTCCACATAATGGAAAGAACATTACAATAGATCAGTTAACTTACTTTTCATCCAACCCATCCTCTGGTGAGAGTATTCAACATGTTGGTAAAACCGCTATCCCTTATAAGGATGTTGGGGTAGGATTAGTTAAAGATTCTAGTTTACTCGAAACCTTTTCATTTCCTCCTCCCAATGTACCGTCTCCTTTCGTGACTATTCATATGATTTCGTCAGAATCCATTGTTCTTGACGATCCTTGGATCGTTCCATCCGATTCCGAGGTGGACTCTTTTGGTGATGCCATGCCTTTGAGTCCCTTTGAAGTTGCTTATCAGGCTGTACAGTCGTTTTCTATCTCAAGTTCAACCATTCTTGATATAGTGAATGTGATCCATGGAGAATCACTTTCAATCTCAACCTCAGATTCAACAACCTTTTCTAAAATTGTTCACACTGATGAGCAAATTCGGGAACTTTTGTCTATTGATGAGTTACCATGGGAAGATCTTCATCCTCGATCTTCATTTTTACCTGAGATTGATCATTTTGAGAATGATTTTTCATCTATTTTTACTGCTGAATATGTCAAAGAACTGTAGAATCCATTGAAACATTCCGATTCTGAACAAAATTTAGCAAATATTTCTCGAACGGTTCCTATCGACATTTCAGTCAAACCTGGGACTGTTGAAAACATTCACATAGGTGCTTCTTGTATGGACACTGAAGTCAAAACATATAAAGCCCTATTTCAAGAATTTCGTGATGTGTTTTCCTAGTCCTATGAGGAAATGCCAGGAATTGATCCTTCAATTGTTGTTCATGAGATCAAAACTTACTCGGATGCTAAACCCCTCCGGCAACGTTTGTGTCAGATACACCCACGAAAAGTTGCTGCCATCAAAACAAAAGTTGAGAAATTACTTAAAGCAGGTTTCATTTATCCATTTCCTTTAACGAATTGGGTATCGAATATTGTTCTGGTTACTAAAAAGCAAGGGACAATAAAAATATGTATTGACTATAGGGATATTAATCATGCTTGTCCCAAGGACAATTATCCAACACCATATATTGATCAAATTATCGATGATTGTGCCGGCAATGAAATTTTCTCCTTTATGGATGGATTTTTTTGTTACAATCAAATTAACATTCTATCTGCCGATCAACCAAAAACGACATTCATTTGTCCATGGGGGACCTTTCCTTATTGCAAGTTACCTTTTGGATTGAAGAATGCTAGCGCAACTTTTCAAAGGGCTATGTCTTATGCGTTTCATGACATCAAGCACATTGTGCAGCCTTATCTCGATGATTTACCTGCTCATTCTTTACGTCGAGCCGACCATATCACTCATTTACGAGCCATTTTTATGAGATGTAGGAATTATCGGATTAGGTTGAATCCCCACAAATGTGTTTTTTGTGTAGAAACAGGTTGTTTATTGGGATTTGTTGTTTCAAAAGCCGGCATTTGCGCCGATCCTTCGAAGGTCGAAGCCATTTTCAAATTACCACCTCCTTCAACTCTTCACCTACTCCAAAGTTTGCAAGGGAAAGCAAACTTTTTACGTTGTTTCATTCCTAACTACGCCGAGATTACAAAAGGTTTCACCAGGTTGTTGAAACAGAACACTCCATTCTTTTGGGATGAGATAGCTGACAAATCTTTCGATGCACTTAAACACGCATTGACCCATGCATCGTTATTGCATCCTCCCAACTACAACTAGGATTACTTCTTGTACCTCGCCGCTTCCCATTCCACCATTGGGATGGTCTTAGTTCAATAGGATGAATTCGAGAGTGAACATGTAATCTATTATCTTAGTTAGACTCTAACTCTGACTGAGTTAAAATATTCACATGTGGAGAAACTGGCCTTGGCAGGAGTACAAGCTGTTCAAATATTTTGTCATTACATTTTACTACGTAAAAGCACCGTCTTTTTTTACTGTAACCCTATGCAATACATTTTAACTAAACAATTGCTAGGGGGCAAGTATTCTAAATGGATTGTCATCCTGCAGGAATTTGACTTGGAATTTGAAAAGGCCAAGTCAAAGAAGTATTTGGTTTTTGCGGAATTGATGTGTGACTTCCCTCATGCTGATACCGAACAAGTGGCGGAAGAACCCATTGCGGCTGAATCCTTGTTCCTTATCAACACTGTTGATCCATGGTATGGAGATATCATTATCTATCTCCAGACCCAATCTTTTCGGCCTGACATCTCATGATCTCAGAGTCAGAAAATATGTTTCCAATCCCAACCTTACACTATTATTGGAGATACTCTTTATCATTGTGGGGTGGATTCTGTTTTCCGACATTGTCTAACTCATGAAGAAGCTGAAAAGGTTCTTAATGACTGTCACTTTGGAGCATGTGGCGGTCATATGTTTGGGTATGCCACAACCCAAAAGATCTTGCGCGCTGGCTATTTCTGGTCGTCCTTATTCAAAGATTGTATCGCTGCAGTCCAGAAATGCCACAATTGCCAAATTTTTTATCATAAGATGTGTGCTCCACCTGCTCCTCTCCACCCTATAATTGTCGTCGGTCCATTCACAAAATGGGGTATCGATTTTATTACATGTAACCCTCACTTGGCTAAGGGGCATGCGTATATCATCCTTGTGGTAGTTTATTTTACCAAGTGGGCCGAGGCGACGCCTACATTTTCGGCAGATGGCAAAACTGCTACGATTTTCATTTTCAATCACATAATTACTAGGTTTGGTGTTCCTCAAGCGATTATCACTAAACATGGGAGTCATTTTTGAAACATCATGATGACTAAACTTACAGATCAGCTTGGCCTGCATCACGATAGTTCTACTCCATATTACCCACAGGCAAATTGTCTGGTTGAAGCAATCAACAAATTTCTAGTCACTATGATCCAATGAATCATTGGGATTCATAGTTCGAATTGGCATAACATGTTATTTTCAGCGCTTTGGGCATATCGAACCTTAGTCAAAACATCAATAGGTTTTACTCCCTTTCAACTGGTTTACGGTTTAGAGGCAGTACTACCCGTTGAATGCGAAATCCTGTCATTACAAATTGTTGTACAATTATTACCAACCACTTCCGAAGAGGAAAAACGTTTATTATACTTAGCTCAATTAGATGAGAATCGACGTGATGTTGCATTAGCTATCGAAACTTCATGCCAAAAGAATTAAAGCTCAGTATGATCGGAATGTTACACCCCACAATTTTTCGGAAGGAGACTTAGCCTTACTTTACGATCAAGCAAATGATAAGCTAGGGGCTAGAAAATTTGTACCCATGTGGCATGGTCCGTATATTGTTAAGCGAAAGCTGGCAAAAGGGGCCTATGACTTTGAAGATTTTGACGGTGTCTCTTTAGGTAAACCTAGGAATGGGCAGCGATATTATGCTTAAAAGTTTAGTGTGGAGATTTTTAGACTAGTTTCTTTCTAAGTTTGGTGTGTTTTTAGATTAGGAATGCGTGCTTTACTTTAGAGAGTGTTTTTCATCATTATTCCTGCTTTCTTGATTTTACTCTTGATATTATAGATGTCGACGCCTCTGCAAACATACATCGGTTTTGCTGATGGTGCTTGTCCTAGTACACAGAACATCTCTTCCGTAGCTTGGGTTATCTATTCGCCCTCTAACAAGTTAGTATCTATGCATGGGGCAAGCCTCGGTCAAACAACAAACAACATTGTAGAATACAGTGCAGTGATTGAGTTATTATCTCAATCCATTTCATTTGGAATTCGGAGTTTGATTGTTAGGTTAGATTCAAAACTTGTTGTATTACAACTTAATAGAGTTTATGCCATTAGAAATCCAGTGTTATTGCGATTATTTTTGAGAGTCAGTCTCTTGGAACGAGATATTGATTACATCGAGTATCAGCACATTCCAAGATATTTAAATACATTAGTAGATGCAGTTGCTTCTCGAATGTTAAATAGACATTTGCATTAAATCAAACAGTAAATTTAAAAACATCCCATAACATGTTTTGCAAAATAACCAATAATAGTAATATAGCATAGCATAGAAGTGTGTCAAAATATACATCTTCTTCGATCATACGTTGAAAAACACCTTATGATCGGCAAAAATGATAGCACAAAAAGTCCAAAAATGAGTCTACAAGGCGATCATCCTATCACTGGTGATGATCACGATAAGATACCACTGCTTGGGCCACCCTACAAAGGAACCTCCTAAAAGGTCTTGGGACTCCAATCACATAGCGCTATAACCTAAGAGGAATGTCATCTATGCTGGTCTCCAGAATATCTTCTGTCAAGTGCTCTAGATGACTCTCCAATTCGGCCAAGGTCTCTGCTGATTGGTCCTGTGGGGCTGGTGCTGAGACAGTTGGCTATCTTCTATCATAAGGCTGGAGAGCGGCTGGTCGCCATGGACCCACATCTGCATTTAAAACTTTTTACTATCAGTTTTTAGACGATTTAAAAAATAAAAAAATATATAATTTAAAAAATGTTGAAAACAATTTTACCTGTATCATCCCGTTGCTCTCCTGGTGGAAGAGCCATGTCTGGATCACCACGATAATCCATCCCAGCATATGGACAATCTTGAATCACAAAGAGTTGGTTCACTAACCAACAAAAATACTCAGGTGAGAATCGAACGACCTTGGTGCCCTCCTCAGGATGGCGGGCCATGACTGCAACCCAGCGCATAATCCTGGGATCTCGGGGAAGTCCAGCCTCAACGGTAAGTTGCTGTGGAACCAGCATAGGTACCCTCTCTAGGGCAAAGCTCACAACTAAGTAACCATATCCAAATTTTTTTAGTTTTCCATTCTTTGCCCTAGTTAGTTGGCCTTTCACATTGGCCAACGCAGCATCACACCAGCAGAAGATGGTGCCTCGGAAGCAGTCTACTACCATGCGCATCTAGGAACCGATAGCTAAATGCAATGTTGTTCTTCCGCACAGTCTGGTGATAGTAAATGCGATCACTTTAAGTTTAGGACGGGAGATGATCTTCACATCTATCCGTTTGTCCGTAGTTTGGACATTTCAAAACTCTAGTCGGAAAATAGTGACAGACTGGCCACGTAGCCTAGATCCGAATAGAGATAATCTTTTGCCTCTCTTCGGAAAACCAGTCAGAAAATAAATGTCCTCTGGCTCGATTTCTAGCCGGTGTCTTCAAATGATGAAACACTGGTCCTGCGTGCTCCACCTGTCTACCAGCCATTGTAGAAAGTCTACCTGTGCCCTCATGCCAGGTATGGCCCAAAATTTAAATAGCCCGCATGCTCTCAATGCCTGTAATGAAAGTGGATGGAGTAATGCAGCTTGATCCACATCTTCGTGTTCTCTTTCCTGCAAAATAAACATCTTGTCTATCTGCATTGCAAAATAGGTGGTTTAGAACATTTCAATCCGAAACTTGTGGGGCAAAAAATGAAGAAATTAGGGTTTTAAATCCGTGTTCCACGGGGTTCACACCCATTCTTTTAGAGACAGTGCATATTTGCGCACTTTTCTTTAAGAACAGGTGCAACACCCTGACTTTTCCCTGTGCACGAAAAAATCGGGGTGCGCAAGGGCCACATGGCACACCTGTGCAATCGCCGTGGGCGACTTTTTGCCTAAATTTCCTTCTAAAAATCAAATTTTAAAGGCTAAAACAAAATTTCAAATGGATGAAATGCAAGTCAGGGACAATGTGGATTACCTGGAGAAGACGGTTCTCGATTCCAATGGTTGGATTTTCCACAATCTTCATGGGAAGTTTTCTTACCAAAAGCTCTTACTTTTTACTCCAAAGCCAAACGGTGAAAATGAACTTGTAAAAGCCCTTTTTATAAGATTTTTTGAATAAACAAAATTTTAATTTATTTATTTTTTACTTTGAAAAGGTCACTTTTGGTGCATTTTTATTAATTTTTAAACAGATATGAGTAATGTTTGCAGTTTTTGTGCAGAATATTGGGTATCCAAGGAGAATTGGTCATTTTCAACAAAAACACATAGGAGTCCTCCTTAAGCTCTTTTCTGACTTGTAAAATATGAAACGATTGCCGAGTTTTTCCTTTTAGACTCGTTAAAACGGAATTAAAATGACGGTCCACTTACAGCTCTCTTCTGACCGTATAAACATGAAAAGATTGCCGGACTTTTGTCGTTTCGAGTTCGATATTGGTAATAAAATGATGTGTTTTCGATCACTTTTTCACTTCTTCAAATTGAAGGCACTAATTATGAGAAATACTCCTTGATCGTAATGGTCAAGCAGTTCTCTCAAGTATTATTTTATATTTTTTTGGGCTTGGGAGACACAAATTTACGAAAAAGGACAACCATGAAGTTTTCTTAAGTTTTTCTTCTGACTCCCTAAAATTGAAAAACGTCGAGTTTCTCCTATACTGGACTTGTTAAATTTAATAGTAAAGGATCTGTTCAATTACAAACAGGAAAGAACCACTCCTTCTTAGGGTTTGATTCTAAAGTAAGTTGGACTCATCCGAAGGATGAGCTTATAACCAAGCAAATGTTATCCTCCTCAAGCTTGTCAAAAATAAAGAGGTAGTTGCCAGAAATGGTGGGGGAAAAGAGAGAAAAATGAACCTTTTTTTTGTATTTTGTGTTTGAAAAACTTTCCATCACTCTTGAACATGACACTTTTATTCACCTGGGTTGGGAAATCCTTTACCTAACAGTTAATCAAGCCACATTGAAAGTCTTCAGCTAGTTTGCAGGTATTAACTTTGGGTGAATTGTCACCAAGCCATCTGTAATGTCGTTATGTGTTCAAGAGGTCTGTGCAAATAAAACATTCACCTGCAAAATATCTGTCATCCATCATTGACCATCCCTGAGTTAGTCCTTCCCAAATATATTTCTTCAGACTTGATCTATGATTTCGTGTTATGGGCTTGCCTATGACGGATTGCTTTCTATTGACTTCGACTCATTATCTAGAAAGATGATCTAGAAATCGTTAGTACCTTGGAATCTGCAAGCCTCAATGGCAGGTTTCTTGCCTTTGACAACAGGTTGCATCATTGATCTTCGATCAAAGGATTTTGTGACGTGTTCGACATCGACTCATTCATTCACATTTCATGGATTGTACTAAGTAATTTGAGGGCCATTGACATTATTAGTGGTTCCTCTCACACTTGTTAACAGTTTACATCATTGACTGGTAATCAAGTGGTTTCTACCATGTTTGACTTCGACACATTCATTCACATGGATAGAATCGTACTAGTTCGGGAAGTAGAAATGAAGACCCTGGATCTAGTTTCCACCATCCGGGCTGCGAATAATTTTGTTATCATTATATAGTGGACTATTCATAAACAGATGGTTACACCCATACTGTGTCCATATGTCTCTACTTGTGATGTAATACAAAATCATTCCTGTATTAGAACAGTTTTAGATAGTTCTTAGCTGGTTTTGATCTAAGTATGGGAATGCCTACCTCAGCAATGATATTTTCACATATATATATTTTGTATTGAATTTTTTTTACAGGTTTTGACCGGGGTATCCACAGGAAGATCCTTGAAATGATAAATTCCGTCACTCTTCTTAGATGATCAAAAATTATCCTCATCTATTACAGACTTTGCACTTTAGGGGGCAATCTGTTACACGAAAAATTGTCACCATGACTTTCTACAGTTTGTGTGAGTCCATCACCACTCATACATACCTCCTTTGCAAGTCTTAAGCCTCGGCGCTTCATGTCAAGCCTTGAAAATGGGAGAAAGACCTTAAAAATATCTTAAATCCTGGTTTCGCACTTTCTCCTAGCATTGCCTGTGGTGCCGCACCTAATGGTCATGTCCCTTGCAAACCTGACCACTCTGTCTGCTAAGTGATGGGTGTGAACCCCTGTAAAAGTTAAAAAGGCATGAGTTCGCTCTTAAAAACTCACCTTGGGTCACTTTTGGATGCTTCTAGAAGGAATATTACGCTGGCAAGTCTGCTCCACCTTGGTTCGTCCATTCCATAACTAAGGGAGCTAACTCCATGATATGGGGTGCTTATCCCATTGAAGGAGGAACTTATCCCTTCAATGGTGGACTTTCAACTTCCTCCATTTGCACTATAAATTCAGGCATTGGGCTGGTTGTAGGGGGGTTGAAAGCTGAAGATTCTTGAGGGTAAATGCTGCTGGAAATTAGAATTCCTTTTTGAGCTTGTGAGAGGTGACATCACATACCTTTCATTTCATTTGGGAAGTGAGTGAGGCTTGTCAAAGTAGAGGAGATTCCTGCTGGACCCTGGAAAGAGCTTGTGCAACATCAAGGACAAAGGTTGTAAGATTCTTTTTTCCATAAAGTTAATACAATAAGTTGGTTCTTCTCAATAAATTGTCTTAAAGGTTTAATGTTATGAGGCCCGATCTATAATAAAGAAAATGTTTTTGTATAGTATCTATGCAGTGTTCTTTGATGTGTGTTTGTTGTTATGCAGGTATTAAAAGAAATGCTTGAGCTGTTGGAACAAAGCTGCCAAAACAAGCGTTGGACGAGGTAGGGTCTATTACACCTCTTAGTTTTCATTTATGAATTGAAACATGTTTAGAGAAAACTAGATTTGCTTGTGCTGCTTGTTGCTAGATATCATTTGATACTAGGGAGATCGGTCTTGTCCGCAAGAATTATTTATCCGGCCAACACCAGGTTGAGGAGAAGGGTTAGTGCTTAGGACATCTTGGGTTCTCTTGAAAATGGATCAATGTTGCTAAAGAGTTAGATATAGAATGATCTAGATTTGACTCAATTATCTTACTTAGAGGCAAATCAAATTTCACACATTGACAACGTTTAGTCTGAAAGAATTAATGTTCTGACATGCTGGCCTATACACAAATGGTGAAGTCTCTTTAGTTTTTGTAGGCGATGGAAGAGATATATAAAGAAATTTGGTGCTAAGGGTTAGAGATATAATCTTGTGCACTAAACTTCAACATAATTATGTATAGAAAAAGGAAATGAAATCAAAAACCATGGAGTGTGTTTTAAGGATTCCAATCTCACATCTACATGTACCATTTTCCATAGCACGACATAGATAAATCTAACATACAAGATTGCTTTCCAACAACTACAATTAAATGATTCGTATGAGGAAAGAAACACATACGAAAATAATAAACAAAGACAAGAAGACATAGTCCACATATCAGTGCTTGGAATCACCAAAATTTTCTTCATTAATCTTCCAGAACAACATACATGTCATAAAGCCTCAGAATTTGCAAAACATGTAGAATATTACAACCTTTAAAATAAAAATCCAAACCTCTACAAATGAGTTCCTCTTCCCTATTATAGGGACAATACTAACAAAAAAAGTTACAAAAATATCTTGTAGTGTGACAACTGTGTAAACTAATTAGATGTGTGAGTGTGCCAATGGCCTATTTGTCCTAATTATGACATAACAGACTTGATTCCTTCTTGAAAATAAAATATCTACAAAATATCCAAAATGTTAGTGATATGTTATGATTCCAAATCAGAATAGATCTTCATTTTTGGCTCGCTTTATCCTTCGAAGTGGATCCATGCTCCAGTACTTATGCTTGCAGTGGGTTAACTAGTTGGTCACATCTTTGCCATATATCTAGGTCTCGTCCAAGTGTGTGAATAAGTGTATTGTACACCATCCTTAAATTTGTGACCTTAGTGCAATTTTGCCTAGCCACGAACAAGGTTTTCATGAGCCATAAAAGCTAGAAGTCTCTCTGTAGATAGTTCACTATGGTCATGACCTTGAGGGTGGAAATTTTCTCACATGATGAGTCCACCTTTCTCTTGGCATCAACTAACAATTTCTCATATTTCTCCCATGTTAGCATATTTCCTTCGAAATCCCAATAGCTAGGTCACTCAGCTCTAGTCCTCTAGTCAAAATTAGAGTTGAATGTTGCAACTAACTTTTCCAACTCACTCACACATGCTTCGGCCATATCCTTCGCTTCCTTCTTATGGATCATTTTGGATACTTCTATGATTATACTTGTCTTGTCAATAATGTTTATTGCCCTTAATTCAATAGTTGATTTCTCAATAAGGAGCTTGACAAACTTCTCAATAGTGTTGGCATTCCTAGCATTTTCCTCTTTGGCTGAAAGAAGAGAGAATTCAGTGGTTTTCACTACAACTTTCTATTTTGTGACTAGTTTTAGGTGTTCCCATATTTTCTTTATTTAAAAGATTATATCATCCCATATCACCTACACAGCTTCGACGAGGTCCATGTTTCCCCTCAAATTATTCTTCAGTTCTTTGATCTCATCTTGTGCCACTTGATACTTGTCATTAACTTGATCCACACTAGCCTGGGTGGACTTGAGTTGTTTCTTCTTATTTTCTAGTGTGTACTTGGTGTTGTCCAATTCAATATAGATCTTTTTAAGCTCACTCTCTGACGGATGCAACTCTGTGAGGGCCTTGGTTAACTTTTCAGTGTGGTTCTATGGGTTGTCTAACACAACCACAACATAGATATGCAAATCAATCTTTTGTTACAACTCAACTACCTTCATCTTAAGATTTTACCACCTCATTATTCCTCCCAATCAACTCCTTAGCTAAAATTTCCTTCTCATTCTCGACCTGTGCCAATTCCTTGGTTTGCACATGCTCTGCACCAGGAAATTTTGAGTTGTTTCCTTAGTGACTGTATTTCTTAATATGAACCTTTGATAATAGAATCTATGACAACCTCATCACTTGGATCCACACCCAGCTTGATAATAAATTCTTTGTAGCCTTCATTTTAGAGATGGAGGGTTCATGAATTGGCCTTCTCCTACTTTACCTCAGTGGCTCCTTTCTCCAACATCTTCTCAGCCTTGATGATGGTCAAGGTTCCCTTGCTTAACTCACTATATATCATCTCCCCTGCCTACTTGTGTAAATTAATTTTATTGTGCAAGGGGACACTATTCATGTCTAGAGATAAGTCCATTGTCCTGAATGTGGTCCAAAGGGCGGGGGGGAGTACTAAAGGGTGATATAGGGAGAATTTCATCTTATTTTTTTCCAGGTCCATAGCAGCTAAGAGCCTGGTCTAATATGACACTAAATGAGAGGCTAGTTGTGCCAACATTTCATCTCTAAATTTCTTTGTTCTTTCCTCTATTACCTACCCTTCCTCCCACTTAGGGCCTGCTATTGATGTGTTTCCAATTTAACTCAAGAAAGCTACCTTAGTAGAACTTGAGGTGGCATCTTATTAGGGATCCTCTAGTTGTACTTGGAATCCTGGCTAGTTTAGGCTCTTCTTGGTCAAACTGACCTCAATCTCCTCCTCTTTCTGCTCCTGATGCTTTTCCTTCTTGGTTGAGGATGCATCCTCCATCTAGGTGTCTCCAACCTCATCGATACTCCTTTTCTGAGGCTTTTCTTTTGTGCTTGGTTTCTTGATCTCCATCATGGTATTGATGGGCCATGAATCAAGATTAATCTTCCATTCTAACTCTGGCCTAGATTCATGTTCATAGGCTGAGGCATTAATCTCTTTCCTCCTACTAGAAATAATACCATGAGGATCATAATCTTATCCTATTTCAAAGTTCAACGCCTTTAACATAAGTTCCACTTGTTGAAAAGTTTGTTTAGATTTCACAACAAAGGGGCCTACAGTCATGGGAAGCATAAATATGTAGACCATTTTGGCAGGGACAAAATGGATTTGATTTATGTTTAGGGTTTTCCTGATGAACTATAAGGTGAAAATTCTCATAGGCATGAATACATGAAGCTGGTAAGGAGGAAATTCAGACCCATATACTCTAGTTTCATTGTAGCCTTCAAACAAATACAAGTCACCCACCCTACCATCTTTGTTGAGCTGAAGAATACTCCTCTTTTGGGGTAAGTCTATAGGAGGGGAGACTTTGCTGATAATCTTATAAGTAGTGGCCATGAAATTAGAGAGAACGTGTGAAATCCCTTCATTTTTTGGGTTTTTCCTCAAATAACTATCCCTATCAACCATAAATTTCCTTTGCTTGGAAGTCTACAATGTTGAGGCCTAGGTACTCGAATTATTCCACATGAGTGTAAAGGAACAAGAAAACAAATATGGAGTAATAACTGAAGGAGGAGGCCAGATAGTATTGCAAGCATTGGAACGAGATGGATTTGGAAAGGAAAGAGGGAATACCAAGGCCAATGTTTGGCCTCATCATATTATGTAAAAGCCCTAAGGCTTCTTTGGAGACATATGTTTCCTCATCCTCACCAAACATTCATAGGATAACAGAGAGGATGGTATATATAGACTCTGAAAACAAAGAAATGGGAAGGTTCTCTAGGTTGGCAAGAAATTGTGCATTTGGGGCCAAGATTAGTTGTAGAAAGACTTGTTTCTCTCCAAGCGAGAGCCCAATATAATCATATAAGAGTGTGGTATCTATAAAATTTGCCAAATTTGGGGATTTTGGATAAAGGAACACATCATGTATTAATTTAGGGGTGACTTCCATAATTTTCTCCCTGGTGGAGGAAATACAACATTTTTTCTCTTTAACAAACATGTCCATGAGCTAGGATATGAATTTTGGGAAAGGATACACCATCGGGGTGGCTATGTGATAAAGTCCTAACTCAACGAATCAGAAGGGGTCTTCCTTATCCAGGTAGAATCCATAAAAGTCAAATGGAAGGTCAGATAGGTTTAGAGGACATAATGAATCATGAATTTCCCCCTCGATGTCCAGGAGGGGTTTGATGTGGCTTGAGGGTTTTGGTTGTTGCTTCTTGGGGATTTTCGACAAGTCCTTTTTTAATTTGAGCATGGTGACAAACTGTGCAAGGAAAGGGGGACTGTGAATTACCTAGTAAGCAAAGGAAACTAAACACTGAGGGTGCATGGATTTCCTTACATAGGCTGACGCTTGGGTGAATATAGGTGTGAACCGATGGAGTGGTTAGAGACAAAACAAATTTTAAATAAACTAGTTTAAATTGCATCACTTGGCGGGAGAGGTACAATGGTTAGTTCAAGGGGGTTTTTAGTCAGGAAATGGAAAATATGGCATAGGGGAAAGAAAGCGGAAGAGTTGGATTAGGCGAAGGAAAAGAGAGGAGGGTGATGTATCAATCGGTCTCGCACTTGGTTGCCACACTTTCCTGATAGTGATCCCAACTATTGACGTCGTTCCCGTGTTGGCCCAATAGGTGGCAGGTCCAATTTTATTTCTCTAGTAGAGTGTCTAAGTGGACTTAGATACAAGGTTCGACCACCTGGAATATTCACAATTGTTGATTTGTGTTGTTCGCTTTATTGATTCTAAATTTTTATGGGCAAGTGTTGGCTCAATTGTCACACTTATTTACCTGTTGGAGCTTCTCCCGAGTGAGGCCACTACAAGATGGATTGGGGATCCACCCCATTGGTGACTGTCATTTAACCATTTACATTTGGAAAGTGAGGGAAGGCACACTACCGTTTGGCGGATCCTATGTGCCGTAAATTTTGTTTCCTGGTACTTTCTCACTGTTTATCTAGAACCCATATGCCCTAGTGCTCTTGCCCCCTAGTCGCTAGTAGCCCGACTCATTTTGAAATATAATTGGAAATTGTTATAGGGTTCTGACCCTTCTGGGTATGTCGTTGAGATTAAATCATGCTAAATTCAACCAAGCCATGTGTCAACCTATCGTTGGTCTAAGTGTCCTCCATATATGGGCCCTTTGGGTACCTCAAAACTTCAAAACTGCCTACCACGTGTCTACCTCCCAGTGGGTGTTTTGTTGATGTCACCTTTTCCCAATGACATGTTTCCATCTATCTGGTCAGAGGAGAGAAAGAGACACACCTAATCCTTTGTTGTGGGAGAAAATTCTCTATAAATGGTTCAATCCCAACACCTTCAAAAATTCAACTAACCAAAGGTTATGGGGCTCCAGGGTTATGGGGCCTCGACCTCCAATTTCTATTATGGGTTTCTGTCAGTAGACAACCTCGACTCCAATAGTTGATGGATCCCTAGTCCCTAGTCCCCAGAGCCATTTCAAATAATTTTTTTCATGAGTTACTGGATTTTGGGGTCATAAGGTCTCTCAGATTTTGACTTTTATGGGCCCAACTTTGACCTCCCTTATCTTTTGATCCAGGAGGCCATTTTTTGACCTCTTTATATAGTTGGAAAGATTTTCTAGAAGAAAATCTAATTGATTGGGTTTGATGTGGTCTTTGAGCTCATTTTTACTCTAAAAATGACTCCAAAATCTGCTATGATTTGCACCTCAACCCCTTAGTTATATGAAGCATAAAAGGAAATAAGAGTAGGGTACAACAGACATCAACAAGATTACATTATGAAACTTTTGTTATGAAGGAAAAATTCTTAGCTAAAAGGAAATCTGTTGGAGGAGAACACCTCCCTCTTTAAGATGCATTATTGATTTTTTGTAGCATCAAGAGGCATTCACACATGCCAAGGAGTGTTTCAAATTAGAAAAATCAATTATGAATATTAAAATAAAATTCATTTTTTCATGGTTCATGTAGGCTCCAGGAAACCTTATTCATCCTCACCATTTGAGGTGACCCTTGGTAAAAAAGAGATCCATTTGACCACTATAAATAAACAAGAATAAATTCAAATTGATAAACCAATCAACAAGCAACACATCATCTGAAGTAGTCACATGAGTGGATAGAAGAAGAAGGATGAAGTTGACCGAACTATAAAGTTTGACCACGTTTAACCAAGTCTAACCGTTGATCAAATCTTATTGCAGCTTAGATTTGACATTAGGGCATTGATAGAAGACCAAATTAACCTCGAGATGTTAACTGAAGATCTTTATTGACCAAATTTATGTCTATTGACTAGTGTTTACTTCTATGTTTTGAAGGATTTGACTAGAAGTTACAGCTTGAGAAAAATTTTACTAGGCTTGACTCGCATTTGGGCTTGAGAAATTAGCAAATATTTATAGACAATATTTCTTGTAAACCTTTGCTGAAAAATGAGTTCTGCTTAGAATAAAAGTTTGTTGGGGTTTTCCCAAGGTAAATTTTTGTCTCTTGTGTTTGGGTGTCTCTTTAAGATCCTATTGTTATCATTATTCTATTGTTGATATTTTCTATGTATAATTACTTAATGATTTATGTGACATAAGATAATTTAATTATAAATCATTAGAAGTAATAATCAAGACTAGAAAATCTATTCTATTATTGAAAATTCAACAAGTTTGTGACAAAAATGGAGATACAAGAAGCTATCTTAGAGTAATATCAATAATCTAATAACTCTACAACATTGTGATAACCTAGTTCATCAAGTTATAGATTTATAAGCTAGGAATATTGTGGAAGGATACATAGTAGAGTTCACAACAAAATTTTAATAGTAATACTCAAAGGCCAAGATATGGTTCAAGAAAGTATTTTACCTGAGATTAGTAAAAAAAAATATATAGTGGATAGAGATAAACACATTTTTCATTGTATCAGTTATCGTATCTCCATCATTTAAGCTCTTTAGGGTAAGGGGCATATATTGATAGTAGACATATTTCCATTATTCATATTCTATTGTATTCTAACATAATGTATCTCCTTGAATTACTGTATTCTTGATTCTCTTAAATGGAATAAAAAAAACTATGATGTTGATTTAAAAGTTATTTGTTGGTGGGGGAAGAAGTGTTTCCTTTTAACCACCACATATGGCAACGTAAAACCTTATGCTAAGGGATGGGCTAGATGGGGCTGGAAAATATGAGAGCCTGAAGGAATGAGTACCATGAAGGATACAAAGGCTAATAAATGTAATGAAAGGAGGGCACCATTATAACTTCCCATTAGTTCACTTCCTCAAACTAAAATTTGACATATATTCACAAAGGGTTCATTGAATCATCCATTGGTATTTGAGTCAAGTTAGGTGGTTGCAGAATGTAAAAAACATCCCACCTCTTGATAAATGGTGTTAATCAACACTAATACGGTATTAAATCAACAACTTTTAAAAGATCCTTTTGAATTTTTTAATCACTATGCAACATTGTTTGAATCCCAATTTATGAGCGACTATTATGATCTATTATTTAACTTTGAATCATATATTATTTTTATTTTAGTGTTTTGATAATTTAGGTTTGACCCAAATATTTTGATTTAAGTTAGACCATTTATTATTTTTATTTATTTCTAAGTTTTTAGAATTAATTGTTTTAATTATTTAAGTCTGACCCAATTATTATTTTTATTCTATTCTATTATTATATTAATTGGTTTATTTTTGAATTATTTAGAATAATTAATATTGTATATGTTTTGAAATATTTAGGTTGACCAAAAATATTTTTAAATTTTTATTTTTTAATATTTATTTATTTGATGACAAGAACTGGTCATTCTTCATCTGGACAAAACTATGATGATGTTCTTTTACCGAAAATTTTCTTATTTTTCATGTTATTAAATTTAATTGAAAATTTTAAAACTTATTTAAAATAATGGATATTATTAAAAGTGTGCTACATCAGTTTCAAATATCTCATACCTTTATTTCATTCATTTATGTTTGCTTCATTTAATTAGATATCAAAGCAATATAAATAAATTATGATGAAACTTTTAATTGGAATGCAACAATACATATTCCATTTTAAATAGATAAAAGTTATTATCTATCTAGATTGTTTACTTTGTGAATAACTCTGTTTCCTATACCATAAACAAAAATTTTGTTTGTAACACCTTTTTTAAGTTAATTTATGTGGACTTTTTCTTATCAATTAACCATTTATTTAGTAAAATTAATTTAAATATGTGAGGAATAATGCATTAGGATTAAAAATTCAATTGGGAAACAGTGGGGAGCAAATGTGAAATAATAGTTTTTTTTTAATAAAATAATAGTATAGTATAAAACTGCCCACGGGGCTTTGGATTGACGGTGAATGGGTGCGCTGTTAAGGCACTCCTTGCGATAGGTCACCGGTTCAAATCCCCCGTGGGTACTTAGGTTAGTCTTAACGTAGAAAAAAAAAAGTAT
>APFE031665439.1:0-40637 GCA_000404065.3 Pinus taeda
TTTTAGGGAGTCCGAAAAGGATCAAAAGTGACTACTCTGGAGAACTAGGCAAGAGGTTTACCAAACAATCCGTAAAACGGCTTATACACCTTGGCAATCAGATGAAAACCAAGGACTTCCCGTACTGCAGTCAATCTTCCCGAATGTTGTGTTAGTGCATTACGAGTTGTAAGGCGGCAGACTCGGCTTCCTATGGATAAAAGGTTGCAAGCCTATAGGGGTCTCCCTATATATACGAGACGGTACGTGGGAGCACAATCCGTACTGGCACCTATCGTTTCACCGTGGAGGAATCACCCAACCACTCAACGGTAAGCTACCAGGTTTAAAGATGCCAGAACACGTCTCTAACCTAGACCTCTAGAATATGTGCGTTATGTTCCAATGCATTGTTAGGTTCATTCAATTTATTTTACAGTTTATCTTCAATTATGTTTCGGTTTTTTGGTCCTACCGTATGTGATCTCTCGAAACTTCCTAAATGCAAACTATATGCCAAAATTATATCATTTCATTAAATGAACTCTATCTATAGGAGATTTGAGATCTTTGTACAAACAAAATGATCAACAAAGATCCTAATGCGGCTAATAAAAAGAAATAAAAGTTTTTTTCTTTTTAAAAGCAACAAATAACAATGAATGCTAATTAATATAATGCAAAAAGATCTTTTTTTTTTTTTTTAAGACAGCATAATGCACTTTAGAAACCTCAAGAGATATTCACAAGTATAAACAAACACAATTCACTCAATGGAAAATAGAACCAATTCTGAAACACCAAAATGACCTATCAAAGCAAGGAAAACACAAAGACTTTCAATGAACCATGTGATCTAAGTTCAGATGAAGTCAATCAAAATCCAAATAAGCTAGAAGTGAATCACTTGAAGCATAGAATACCAACTTCCACAACCACTAGATGAGTGTAGAAAACAACCAAAAAGCTGACTGGATTACTAAACCACAATTTCCCACAGAAGGCTCGACATGCAAAGCCACTAGCGCTAGGATACAAAATCGATAGAAACAAGCAAACAACTGAAGGATAAAAATAATAACCAGTCACACAAAGGTCCAACACACTTCCAGAAAATGCAAAAGATATAGCAAGATACAAATCCAAGCTCAAAAGGCTGGCAAACAAGTGATCTGAAAAAGTTAACAGGCCTGGCGCGACTGTCAGGCTATAACTCGCGCTATAAAGGGATTGGCGCGGGTTGTCAGTTAGCAACCTACGTCAACTGGTGTGACTGTCAGAAGAAAAACCGCGCTAATAAAGTTTTCCAGCCAAAAAAGAAAAACAGGCGGTCTAAAGCTTGGTTTACAGTATCTAGGAAGGCCAGGAAGCAAGAAACAGCAAGAAATTCAATCCAGAAAGCTATCCAAACAAGCAAACAAGAGAAAAACAACATGCAAGACAAACTCGAAATTGTTCAGTCTATAAACCAAACCGGAGATTGACTGAAGTGGCTTTGATCTACTTCACTACTGCAAAGCAATAGTGTTTCGAAGGCTATCTGGCCGTACTTCAGGCTCCGTCCAAAGTTTACAAATCAAACAACACGCAAAAATACCCAGTGGAGTCGCCAAATTGTTGAACAGGTAAATCCCCTCTGCGGACAGAGGCGATCCCACTAGCCTAACTGAGGTCTAGCAAAAATCAAGCAACGCTAACATGCAAGTTCCTAATTGCATAATAAAGGTCGAGATGAGAGCCTACCTCGAATCCAACGCTCATATTTATAGAAGGGTCATCGCTTCTGTTCTTTCGCTTCAGCTGGTCACAATCCTCACGATCTCCGTGAACAGACACCTGCACATGCAAAGAACAATACAAATACAAGCATAAAATCCGGGAAACGCAACTATGTATTAGTCAGAAAGGATACAACTCAACCATCATAATAAAGACACATGAGTGGAACCATAATGATAGTCGTCTATTAATGAGTAATAAGCAGAGAAAGATACAACCAAGGTTCTGACCTTGAACCTATTCCCTGGCTGGGCAAGCAGCTATGTATGCCTTGCAATAGACCTTCTCTCTCTCAGGATTCCGGCAGCATAACCTCCATATGCTTCAAAACTCTTACTATCACTCTAGCATTACTCCAGCATTCACCAAAACTAGCTTGTCTTAATGCATGAGGACAGGCTTTTATAGATGGAGAAGGGAGGAAGATTCAATATACCAGGACGCCCATTGTGGATTGGCATTATCTCTGAAAAGCTACTGAGGATAGGTGTCAAGGATAAATGATGACTCTCGACCTCTATCTGATGGATTTTTCCCTCAAAGAACTTCATGATAATAGAGGAAAAAACATATGGGTGCGCGCTGGCCAAAAATCGTTACAAAGTTTAGTTGGTGTGGGTGTTGCTCTAGGACAGTGCACCAATGGGCACGCCCCCTTTTGAGGATCTCAGTGATTGGTGCGGATAAGACACTGTGTACCTGCGCCAATGGAAAAATGGTACTTTTCAGGGATAATTTGCAGAAGGTGTCTTCAGGGAACATGAAGTACATACTCAGGGGAACATAATGCAAGTGTTTTTAGGCTATGTCACTGCTCACAGTTCCCGGAATGTATCCTCCAATGTACAGAAACAGGGGTAACAGGGACGATGACCAACGGTGACAAATTACTGTGTAACACAAAGGAACAAGCTGATGGATAATTTTTCCTAGATCCTTCAATGGTACAAGTGGGCAAAGCATCTTCATCCAATAGTGACTTTAAAGGCACTTCCCCATTAAAGTTACAAGTTAAATTTTTTGACATTCCTATATTTGAAGGTGAGATAGACATAAATTCCCTAGATAGATGGTTAACTCAACTGGAAAAGGTTTCTAGTCCATAATTTTTATAATAAGGAACAATAATACCCTATTAGTAGTTATGAATATAAGTATATTTAATGGACAACATTGTGGCAAGAAAGGGACAAGAAGTGTCAGAGTTCACGAATATATTCCACACCCTACACACTAAGTTGTGTATCAATGACTCTAAGCTACATTTGGTACTTAAGCACCACGATTGTCTACATAAATACATCCAGGTAGAAATAGAGTTCCTAGACATCTCCTCGATTGGCTCAATGTACCAATATGTTGTCAAGGTCGAGCAAAAAATTAAATAGAAAAAGTGATACGTTGGATATATGAATTTTAAGTAGGGAAAATGCACCTTCAAACCTCAAAATAAAGGACAATGGCAACGTCAAATGACCCAATAAAACCCATCAAAGCCATAAGAAAAGAATGACAATATGAAGATAAAGAAATACATGGGAAAGTGGTGTGAGATCCACAATAGCCCCACTCACAACAAAAATGAGTGTCGACAAAGGAAGTCACTTGTGGATGAGCTAAAATATTCTATGTGAGATGCATGTTCTGACTTGGAGCCAAAACCCAATAAAGGGACTCACATCATTCATGCAGAACCTAGTGCCACCATTCCCACCACCAAGGTCAAGAAGATTGATCTTGAAGATCAGAGGAGGGTGAGTCTCTCTTCCACTCACAGATGTGGGGGAAGGGTTCTCCATTGTAGTTCATTTTCAATAATGGAAGTTAAAATAACCTCATCTCAAGAGAGGGCATTAAGAGGTTTGGCTTATCAACAACACCACACGCATATCCATACACAATTGAGTGGCTATACGAAGGGCGAGATATCTATGTCAACCAACGATATTTCCTTCCCTACGGCATCAAGCCTTTCACATACAATGTGCTATGTGATGTTTCTCCGTTTGAAGTCTGTGATGTTTTAGTGGGCCAACCATACTTGTGGAAACGTCATGTTATGTATGGGTCCAAACCTCGTACTGTTATTATTAATTTTGGGAAGAAAACTATATAGGATATTGAAGGGATCCCTTCCTACTACCATTTCTTTGATCTCTGCTAAGGAATGTAGTAAGATCATCTCTGAGATGGAAAAATTTGTTGTCTTTCAAATTTTCTCTCATATTAAGGGGAAGATGATGGCCACATCCATGAACCTTATAAAGGGTTCCTCTGCACAACATAAGAAAGTTGATAAGGTTGTAGACAAGTACTTGACATATTCTCCTCACCCTTAGGGGTACCTTTGCTGTATGAGGCCAAGAATTCGATCAATATGACTCTCTAAGCACCGATACCTAATGGGCTAATCTACTGCCACTCTCTCCTAGAAAACGAGGAAATAAAATGGAAAATATAGGAGTTTCTACAAAAAGGGAACATCTGACCAAGTTTCTCACCTTGTGGAATTCCAATTGTACTTGCACAAAAGGAAGATGGGACCTGCAGTCTCTGCATTGATTATTGGACACTGAATACAATCATTATCAAGAACAAATACTTGATCCCATAGATTGTTGACCTTCTTGACCAAACGAAATGGGTTAATTACTTTAGTAAGTTTGATTAAAAGTCAACATATCACTAAGTTCACCAACATATGTATGGAAGACTTCCTTCAAGTCCAAGGAGGGTCTCTTTGAGTGGTTGGTCATGCCCTTCTGGTTGATAAATGCAACTTCAACTTTTATGAGGCTGATGGATGTCATCTTCCAGCCTTCCACCAACACGTTCATGCTTGTATATCTGGATTATATCCTCATATTCATCAATATTTAGACAGAACACTTCAAACATATTTGACAAGTCTTTCAAACCTTGCGGCTATACAAAATATATGCCAATTTGGAGAAATGCTCCTTTGTCATAGACTAGGTCCAATATCTACGCTACATAATTGATGAGAAAGGCATGCATGTGGATGCATCTAGTATCCAACTAATTTGGGATTAACCATCCCCAACAACTCTATCATGGCTTCACAGCTACTTGGGCCTTGCCAATTTCTCTTGAAGATTATTTTTGGGTTTCTCTCATATTGCTTGGCCTTTGAGTCAAATTACTAAGGGTGGAGCAAAATAATTTTTTTTTGGTTCGAGGCACAATAAAAGGAATTTGTTGAGCTAAAATACTAAGTTTTCTTTGTGTCGGTTGTCACACTATTAGCCCTTTAACAATCATTTAAGATTGAGACATATTCCTCTAACTATGCTATTGGTATAGTTGTCGCCCATAGGGGCTTCACTGGGGGATAAATACCATACCATGTGCATTCATATTGGGGGATATATATTGAGGAAGAAATGACATAATATTTCAAGAATATAATAGGGCGTAAAGGGTTTTTATATGGTAGGTATGAAAAATGGAGCTCGAAGTTAATGAAAAAATATAAAGGGGTATAAAAAATATTAATGAGAAACGGATACCTACAATATCTAGTGAGAGTAGGGGTTTTTTAAATTGGGAAGGTGTATTGGGCTTGTATTTCTTGGGGTTTAAATAATGTGATTTTTAGAGGTATTTTCTAATACGTAGTCAAATTAGGAGTATTTTTTTAGTACGCCATGAACGCGTGTGATATATCAGAGGATCATTGGGTGACTTCCCTTTGTGCTCGCTAGATAAAGGAATCTAGTGGCCTATCACATTGAGATCCTCTCTGATACTATTCATAAATACCCCATCTATGATAAGGAGATGTATTCCATTGTGTAAGCTTGCTGAAATTAGAAACATTACATTCTGGGGAAGGAGACGATTATTGGCCCTCGTTTTCGATCCAATTTTGATTATTAAAATCCACCTAATTTCCATCATTTTCCACCATATACCATCCATATACACCTTATTTTGACCTTATTATGCATATTCAAGCAATTAAATTATGTTTTTTTATTTTTTAGATATTTTTGCAAAAATTGGGTTTTAAGAGTATTTTTGAACAGAATCAGAAATTATCGTAATGGCTATGTGGATGACATATTTGCAGGACACTTGGGATTGACCTAGATACATGAATGGAAAGATTTGGAACTAGGACTGAACTAATTCCAATTGGTTTGGTCAAAACAAGCTAAATCAGGCCTAGTCAAGGCTGGTCAAACATGACTAGTCATTGAGAAAATCCCTAAGAAATAGGGCAGTTCTATGATTTCATGGGATTTTCCATATTTTTAGTGATAGATTGAAACGATTTGACTTGGATAGGTGGATATTTATAGATATAGTTGTTAGAGATACTTTATATCAGTTTGTTTCATGATCTTCTATTTAAGCCAAAACATTGAAGGCTTATAAAATGGAAAATTAATGTAGAATTTATGTAATTTGATTTTGAGACTCTTTGAAGGCTGAAAGATAAATGAAGAACCTATTTCATTTCAATTTGTTTTTCATGCTTGGTTGATTTACTAAAGTTTTGTAGCTGAGATTTCTTCAAGTGTGCAAGGCAAGGGTGGAGGGCCCCCCACACCAAGCTAAGTGCACTTCTTGGTTAAATTTTCATAGTTTTCATAAATTAGTTCTTGTTTCAAATGTACTTAGATGTGTGGTGATTGTTGAATGAATATTGGTTTAATTCTAATCGACATATGAAGGGACACACAGGAATTTAAGTTAAATTCCACTTCTATTTGATCTTGAACTAAAATTGAATTGCTTTCTCCTTTTCTTATTTGAAGTTATTTCTAAATTTCTGGTTTGAAGCAATGGTGATTATGATATAGTACAATTGTGAAGAAGGACAATTTGGTCCTCCTTAGTTAGGAGCCTCTTATTTTACATCTTCTACATCATAAACCATTGTTAATTAGTGATTTGGATTTATCTTCATGAAAGTAGTATTGTAGGGAAGGACAACCTGGTTCTCCAAAGTTAGGAGCCTCATCCCTCACATATTACATAAATAAATTAGAAATTGTGAAAATAGGTTTATATTTGTAATATGTACTTCCTTAAATCTTCAAATTTTATCTTCTAAGATTTGCTACATCCGATATCCATACACTGTGGACTTGCCTCTAAGTTTTACAAACCCAGATTGATAATTAAATACTAGTGTTAATTTGCGTTAATAAATTAGCTCAACATTTTGGCGCCGCTGTCAGGGAGGCAATTATGAGCATAGTCAAATAGAAGATAAACAAAAACACTAAAAATTTGATTAAAAATAAAATAAAATTAGTTAAGATACATTTCTCTTAGTTATGTTTCTTTATGCATAGAAATAGAGATCCTAAAAGTAGATTCCCAAAACAAAACCCCCAACAAAAAAAAAAATAAAAATAAAAAATACTGCAAAATCCATTTTTCAAGACAAAATCTAAAAAATGATGTTAAAGAAATCATTTAGAGAAGGAGGGTATGCCACCACAAAACTATTCTCAAGTCCTTGTCCTTAATTTAGAATGCTCACTAGGGATGAATCTTTATGTCAAAGCATAGAAGAGCAACAAAACATCCATGAAGATGATCCACAAGAAGAGAATCTAGAACTCTCTTCTAGCTATCTTTGTGAGGAGGTGAATGAGTCATGGATCACATGCAATGAAGATCAAACATTAGAGCCAGAAATTGAAGAATTTCTAGCATTATATCACAAGATCCCTTGTGCATACAAGATTTTGAACAAGTACCACAAGAAGAGTTTTGTGCTATAACAATTAATGAGAGCCAAGAAAACAAAGATCATCTTAAAACTTGGTTTCAATTAGTAATTAGGTCACAACACTACTTCATTTTTCAACATTCTTTTTCATCAAATCTTTATGATCAGATAAATTTTCATGTCCAAACATTCATTAACGTATATTGTTCAAATTTGGATATGAGTTTACTTATGATCTTGTTACGAAAATGGATGCATTGGAAATACTCTGATACTTGAGAGAATGAATTGTTTTTCTAAAATAGAATAGGATGGAATAGAATAAACAAACAAGTAGAATGAATTCACAATAAAATTTCCATAATAACTTTGTTTCAAACTATCATGAATATTTCTTCAAATCATTGTTCAATATTCATTTGAAAGGACTACATGGCAAAATGCAGTAAGACCAGTCCTATTTTGGGTAACCATATAGGATCATTTTTAAATCATGTTTTTTTTTTTACATATCTCTTGAAATCTAGCTTTTGAATCCATTTTTAAATTTTCAATTTACATCACAAATAAAAATGTGACCAAAATCAAAACTAGGTCTCAAGTGAAATGTTGAGGACAGAGTTAGTACAACCTATATTTGAGGTGTGTAATGAATTTCTTTTACCTGAAATTCATAGGGAATAGAACCCTTGGAATCTAGTTTCCAAATCAATTTGAACCACTTTAATCAAATATCATATGAAAATGTTATTCTTGAAATACTAACTCTTTCTGAAAAAATTTGCATGGTGACAATTCTTGGTCTTGATTGTTCATTGGCATATTTGACATACCAAATAATCTTATTTTCAAAACCTATTTGTAAGGGAGATATCTATTCAAGCTTATATCAATACGCAATTTGAATCATCCCATTTGGAGGTGAAATGAAAAGGTTATGCCACATTTAGTGATTGCATGTCTTCAAATTAGCATAGTAAAACTCTGCCTCCTAGGTCTGTTCATCACCAATTTTGTGATATCAAACCTAATGATTTTTAAAACCTGTTTCTACTGAAAAACAAAAATGGATCTACTTTAATCGTAAATTGGAATCACATCGATCTGATCTTTAACGAAAAGTTACACTCTAAACAGTGACTGTTGGTCTAGTTAAAAATTAACAAGTAGCTCTATCAAACATGGCACTCCTAATAATTTTTACCATATCATTTTAAACCATTTTGAATTTTTTTTTATACTGGAGGTAGCCATATGAATTCAAATCAACTTGGTTTTTGAATCACTCTAATTGGACATAAAACGAATATTTTGTAAACAAAATACCTCTAGGAGGTCTAGGCTGGCCACCATTCTTTAGAGGCATAAATAAATGCATTTTGTTTGTATATTATCTTTGGATTTGTTTTCTAAGAAATTCTTGTAATGATTTACATATTTATCGAAAGAAGAGAGACTGTACACCTCTCTTCCTCCATCATCTAATATTGTATTGCAGGCAAGTGCTATGTTTTTGCAGGTCATAGGAAGAATGAAGGAGTGAACTCCATGGATAAAGTACTTTTCAAAGTCAATTTTAAATTCATATTTAAGAGTATGAATACAAATGTTCAAGTCAAAGAAAAGTGAAAATTCACCTGATGTTTAGTTCATCCAATGAAACTCAAACTCTTGAAGCTTGTCTTTAGTTATTGACCAACAACACCAACAAACCCTACGACCTGATTGAGATCGAGGGAAAAGTCATGAAGCTAATAATCATCAGAAGAAGTCAAGTTTTTTTTTTTTTTTTTTAACCATGAAAAGTCATATATATTGCCAAATAAGTCTCTCATAATCCATATTGTTCATGATTTCATCCATCATCCATATTGTATGTTAAGCTCTGTGATCATGCACATTGAAGTCCAGACTTATTATTTATCCATTTACTACTAAATCATGACTTCAATACAGCCTATTTTCATAAGCTTTTCATACTTCCCTACTCCATTACACCCCAGCTCCATGCAAGAAAAAAATAATAAAAAAAAAAGAAAAAGATAAAAAATAATAAAGGAATCTGGTTGTGAAAATCCAGGAAACTGGCACAACACAAACTCGAATTCATATCGGAAAAACAACTTGTTTGACCAATATGAATTCTCTATTTTGTTTCACCATTTCTTCACTTTGATTTTGCAGGAATAATCCTCCAGAATAAGCAATACTTGGGGACAAGTCTCAGAATAAGCAAGGGGGAAGATTCATAATAAAACTATGCAAATAGTTTGAGCAGCTGTATTGAAGGGACCTGAATTACATGACAGAGGGGACCTGAAACATCATTTACAAATTGCATAAGGGACCTAAACAACATCAACATTTGAATATCCTGAATCAATATCAGATGTGAAGACATGGAAGCAAAAATAAGTCTCTACATTTCATCAGAATCTATCAAGAACCATCATCATGAGTAAAAAATGGATCAACAAAGGACATCATCAGTTAGCATTGACATCAAGCTATTATGGAAGTATAAGTATAGTAAGTGTAAAAATTTCTCTTAGAACCTTTGATTTTTAAAAAAATATCTAGAAGTTGTTAAAACTAATTTAACTTGATATGCATTCTACACTATCATTTTACATTCCATATTTATCATACTCCATTACCTACATTTCACTACCTTCATTATTCTACCACTATATTCCTATTCCTATTCATTTCCATATACATTATCCTACCCATTTAACTATCATTTCATATACCATATTTCATTTTATATTCCATGTACCATATCACATCAACCCTAATTTTCTTAAATATAAAGATAAAAAATGAAAGGCTCAAATATCAAATTGTTTTGACCTACAAAAAGAAAGAAAAATGTTAGTTTCAGGGTAAACATTTAATTTTAAAATATGACCATTATTTGGTCATTTTTAAAATTAAAGAAAAAAGGTCAAAACCTAAGCTAAATATTGGAGAATGCAATCATATATATGCTAAGGTATATGGGCGAAGATGTAATTATGAAACAAACAAAATGAATGAATGATGCAAAATGAATTCAAATGCAATAGGGATAATGAAAATGTTGAACCATGCATATTACTAAAGATATAATGATAAATGCAAAAGGTTCCATTCCAAATCGAAATTATTTCTATAAGCATGTAATAAAAATTCAATGGTATGGTGGTATCCCATTTGGGCACCATGGAGAAAGGCACACGGAATAGTTAGAGGGATTAATCCCAGTCAGAGGTCGACACATCAAACATCAAAATAGTCAAATGCATCTGAATACAGAGATAAGCCCTATATGATTAGCAGTGAAAGCTTCCGCCATTCTTTAAACCACAGACCTCAGAAAATTCGAGTTTTCTTCCACCATCACAACTAGCTTTAAGATCATAAAGAAGAGGAGAATCGTTGTAGTCATATGCACACATATAGAACCCTAGTAGAAGTAGAAATAAGAAGGAAAAATGTAAAAATTGAAGGAAGGGTTGCGTAAGAACAGAGAACTTGAACAAAGAGGAAACTGCAAAATAAATAGGGGAGTAATCAGAGGAGTTTGTGGAGAAACAAGGTGGTTAGACACAAGATTAACATTGATTTGAATCCCACAGATTGTGCAGGAAAATCAGGTAAGGATCAATTCTGGATTTTGTTGAGTTTAGAATGAATTTAGAAGATAATTGAGCTCATAATTATTTTAAAGAGGTGTCACAAACTGGGTCTCTATCATCAATGGAAAACATTGCCACCTCCAAAATCTAATTGTGCATCCATTCAGACAATTCTTCCACCTATGAGAAGAACGAATCCTTGGTAATGATTCAACAAGAGTCTTAATTGCATTGTTGTTGTGTCAACACAAGATTAACACAAGTCATCACAAGATCACTCAGAGATCCAATTATTCATTAATACAAAATCTCTCCATGCATGAAACAACCGATATATTGTTAACACAGTAACATGAACCATACACATTTTTATGAAAAATACGATGCACAGTGAAGGATTTCAAAAAAAAAACACACAATGAATTCATGAACTGAGAGTTATTTCAGGTGTACATATAAGCAACTGATTGTTACATATCCAAATAATTATTATTGTTCTCAATCATCCTGTGAAGAAGAAGAGCTGCCTGAGAATAGAAGCCAACAACATGGGCCTTTTGGGGGATGGAGACACTCAACATCCCAATTTTATACACTACCACATGCTAGCACCTATAAATTTTGAAATGTCGAGAGAGGAGTTTTAATTGAAATTGTTTTGTTTATCACGGTAAAACAACCATTTTCCAGAAATTTCAACAAGTTTTTTTTGCAGTTAATCAAAGATCAGAGAAAAATATCAGAGCAACAGACTCATTTTTGCAGCAGAAGAGAGAAAATTGATTTCAAGACAAAGAAGCACTCAATTTCTGAAAGAGACAAGCTTTGGCAATATCACCTGTTAGAATTATGTCAGTTGCCTGGGATTCAATTCTGAATAGATTATATGGTGGTGTATTAGTAAAAATTGGAAGTAGTTGTCTGACACACCTTCTCCAACACTTTCATTTTCAGAATTGAGGGGCAGTGATCAAGAGGTCATTTTCTGAAGGAAGAGATAGGGTATTTTCTAGAACATTAATAGAGGTTTTTTCTTCCCAGTCACCAAAATAGAGCTTTTGATTCACAAACAACAAAAAAAAATTTAAAATCTCATAATCAAAATGTCGAGTTCTGAAATTCAAAATTTTTAAGAAGTCACTATTTTTCGTTGTCTTTTTTGAGAAAATGAAAATGAAATTTGAAAAACACAAACATGAGTTTTCTTCAGAACGAGCCTAATTAAGCTCCACGCAGAGAGGTTTCTCAAATTCATTGCTATTTGGGATATTTTCCTGGTTCTTTCGACCTCTATTTTGCAGATTGCGTGGGTAAAACAATGGCTAAATTGAAAGTGAATGCCTAGTCATAAAAAGGATTGCACAAGTTATTTTGTAGATGAATTATATAAGAAAAAAACCCCTGCACAAGTGAAAGAAGCTTTGATTTGATCGATTCGTGTTTTCTTTGTGACTGTGCGACATTGCAAGATTGGCTTCTTTTAGTGAGATGTGAAGGAAAATGGATATTGGCTCCTTTAAGTAAAGTTGTTGATATTACTAATCTAAAAGAGACATGATTGTTGTGTCAGAATGTACTACAAAATTCAAGTTTTATTTGTTTTCTTCTCTGAAGTTCCTCATCCAAAATGATTTATTGCTGTTATTTTTGGTGGTTTATCATAAGAGGAAGAATAATGTAAAGTTGTTGTATTTGTGTGTTGGTGGTGAAACCTCATCACACATCATAGACATTTTTGTCCCCATCACTCCAAAATACATAGTCCGAGCCAAAAAAAAATTCCACTGATAGGTGAAGAATATTACAAATAGCAACACTTCAAAGAGAAAGATGAATTTCTTTTTAGAAAAATAGAGGAAAGGAAAGGAGAAAAAGTAAAGAATGTCATCTACAAGGAAGGGGAAAAAGTACATGAAGGCATAGATATCATTTTATAGGTATCTCAAGAGAAGGCTTCTTCTTCAAGGGTTAGAACCACAGGTATATCAGTAGTTCAGTCAGGAAGCAAAAGGTCAAGGAGACAGAGGCAAGCATGAGGACATGCTTGAGAGTAAGCAAGGGGGAGATGTCAGCCCTCATTATTGATCAAATTTTGCTTATTAAAATCCACCTAATTTCCATCATTTTCCACCATGTACCATCCATATACACCTTATTTTGACCTTATTATGCATATTCAAGCAAATAAATTATGTTTTTTAATTTTTAGATATTTTTGCAAAAAATGGGTTTTAAGAGTATTTTTGGACAGAATTAGAAATTCTCATAATGGCTACGTGGATGAAATATGTGTAGGACACTTGGGCTCGTGCTAGATACATGAATGGAAAGCTTGGGATGTAGGACTGAAATAATTCCAATTGATTCGGTCAAAACAATCTAAACCAGGCCAGGTGAAGGCTGGTCAAACATGACTAGTCATCCAGAAAATCCCTAGGAAGTAGGGCAGTTTTATGATTCCATAGGATTTTCCATATTTTTAGTGATAGATTGGATGGATTCGACTTGGATAGGTGGATATGGATAGATATAGTTGTTAGAGATACTTTATATCAGTTTGTTTCATAATCTTCTATTTAACCCAAAACTTTGAAGGCTTATAGAATGGAGAATTAATGTAGAATTAATGTAATTTGATTTTGAGACTCATTGAAGATTAAAAGATAATGAAAGAGCCTATTTCATTTAAATTTGTTTTTCATGCTTGGTTGATTTACTAAAGTTGTTGTAGCTGAGATTTCTTCAATTGTGCAAGGCAAAGGTGGAGGCCCCCCACACCAAGCTAAGTGCACTTCTTGGTTAATTTTTCATAGTTTTCATAAATTATTTCTCATTTCAAATGTACTTAGATGTGTGATGATTGCTAAACGAATATTGGTTTAATTCTAATCTACATATGAAGGGAAACACAGGAATTTAAGTTAAATTCCCCTTCCATTTGATCTTGAACTAAAATTGAATTTTATTCTCCTTTTCTTATTTGAAGTTATTTATGCATTTCTAGTTTGAAGCAATGGTGATTATGATATAGTAGAATTGTGAAGATGGACAATCTGGTCATCCTTGGCTAGGAGCCTCTTATTTTACATCTTCTTCATCATTAACCATTGTTAATTAGTGATTTGGATTTATCTTCATGAAAGTATTATTGTAGGGAAGGACAACCCAGTTCTCCTAAGTTAGGAGCCTCATCTCTCAAATATTACATAAATGAATTAGAAATTGTTAAAATAGGATTATATTTGAAATATGTACTTCCTTAACTCTTCAAATTTTATCTTCTAATCTTGGCTACATCTGATATCCATACGTTGTGGACTTGCCTCCAAGTTTTACAAACTTGGATTGATAACTAAATACTTGTGTTAATTTTTGTCAATAAATTAGCTTAACAATGATCATCAACATAGATCAACAACCTCTTTAGTTTATGTAGAAAAAAGGAAAGTTGTAGAATTATTGCCATCGGAAGTGGTCCATATATATGCAACAATTCTGTTTGAACATTAAATACAAGATGGTCGCACTAATAATGCTGCACATTTCCATAGTCAAGCCTCAGTTGTGGTGCTAACCATTGTTCTCAACTCTTATGGGAATGAGGCTTTTGGATGGTTGCAACTATAAAAAAATGATCTATAATTTGCCACCACATACCAGATCCTAATGGATGGCAAGAAAGTTTGAGACTTCCACTTCTAGGATTGACTATTATGCTACCTGTGACACATTGTCAATCCTAAAAAGCAAACATGCTAAGCTGATTTTGGAAGCGCACACCAGTTGGATCACAAGACACTTCAGCGTGGAGAAGACAGTAGCAGTAATGCAAAAGTATTTGTATTGGAAAAAACTCTGACAATATATTGGAAAATATATCAAATATTTCGCTGTTTGTACCATCACCAAGCCAACCATTAAGAAGCAAGGCTTGTACACTCCTTTTCCCACTCTTAGCTTACCTTGGGAATCCATCTCCATGGACTATATGTTTGGCCATCCTTCTACAAGGCATGCTAATGATTGTGTGTCTATGGTCATTGATAGATTTTCAAGGATGGCTATATTAGCTGCCTACAAGAAGATTATCACATTCAAAGCCAGTGCTAAAATATTTTTCAAGTGAGTGTGACTACATTTTAGGGTCCCACAAACCAATATATCATACCGAGATAGCAGGTTCCTAGGCACAATTTTCTCAACCCTCTAATTTTTGTTGGACACCAAGCTCAACAAGCCAACTACATTCCACCCCCAGATTGTTGGTTAGATAAAGGTCTTCAGTAGGATGATAGTGCACATACTACACATGTACAACTCCAAACATCCACATATATAGGATGAGAGTCTTCCCTATGTGAAACATATCTATAACATAACTCTTCATAGTTAGACAAGCCACAACCCTTTGAAGTGGGCCTAAGACTTCAACAATTATGTCCCATTGATGTTGCAATACCTTTTGCAACTACACAGGAAGAATTTTCACACGTTCAGTCTCATGTTGCTAAAGCCACAAATTTTATTGAATGCAATCCACACCTCTTCCAACAGGTTCATTATCTATTAGATAAATCTAATTACCAATGCAATCAATTCCATGATCAACACCAGATGCCACACAAGTTTCAAGTGGGTGATAAGGTTTGGTTGACTTCAAAAAGGGATTGCCTTTCTAGAGACCATAAAATCTTTGACCACTCTGATACGGGACTTAGACGATCACCAAGGCTATGGGTGACAATGATTTCAAGCTATGTATCCACCCATTCCTTGGCCTACATCTAGTATTCAATGTGGAATGCCCTCAACCATGCTTTCCACCATTGTTGGACACATCAAATATTGTTGAGTAGCTGACACCAGTAAAGATCAACCCATATTGCATTAAACTATCCACAACTAACTAGATCATGGAGGATCCAGTTGTATCAAGTTGTCAAAGCTGGCTAGCTCCTACACAAAGCTAAATGGAGCACAAGGGACCAAGTTAGACATAAGTTTATCGACATGATGAAGGTGCTCAATGAAATGGGTACCATTGCTTCTTAAGGGTGGAGGATTGATATATGTGGATATTTGTGCCCACCAGCCTATTCCACTTGGACCCACAAAATTGTTTCTATTGGTAATTTAATTGATCTTAAATTACTTTGTAAATTGTTTATCAGGATTGTAAACTGATGAAGTGTATGTGTGACCATTTGTGCTACGATTCTTTATTCTATGAGTAATTCTAAAATTGAATTTGGATGTTTTCATGCACATGGTTTATCTAAGAATCACTCAAAGTAAAATGTTTGTCACTCTTGCAGGAAAGGAAAGTATCACACTAATAGAAATAAAGCTAATATGAAGTGCAAGAATAAATATCACATTAGAAAAATTAAATCTAAATCTTGTTCACACCGATAGAAAAAAAATCTTGAAAGAAATTATACTTCCAATGGAAAATTCCAATCAAATGATTTTACTTTCTATCTATCAATCAAATTTTACATGTGCATAATAAATCCCTTTGATTATTTTCTTCATCCTTCATAAAACGAGATTAAATTTATGAAACAAATTCTATAGAAAGATATGTACAACAAATTCTATTACAAAATCGATAACAAATTCTATCTTAATTGTTATTAACATTATTCTAAAAATCAAAGTTATAATCACTTTGATAACATAAGACTACAAAACAAAAAGATTTACTAGAAATAAAAATGAAACCTTGCAGCACCTAGGGGCCCTCCCGTGAGTGCAGGTATAGAGATATCAATAGAGAATAACCACGCATATATATGCACAGCACAATGAAATCAAGAGTTGGATTAAATGATTGCAAAGAGTTTTTAAAATAATAATTAGTCATGTGAATCATCGTGTTGAGAGGCAATTTTTATAACCTCCTTTGTTAATCTGTTTAGATATTTCTAAGCCTTCCCTTCTCAATAGAACATCCTAAAATAAAATCATTTAAATAAAATAATGAGTCTTCGTGATTTCTATCAAAGAAGAAAATCATGACTAAACTATCAACATTGATAAAGAATATTCTTACTCACCTGATTTGTCTTCATTCTTTTTCGCTGGGTTGACTTCCACATTGACCTGCTCATACAGGCATCCTTATCACCTTGCCAAATCATAGGAATAGGTGGATATCATTGTGTTGGTCTCCAGCTACCTATTCATATCCTTCGCTCCTCAAATGATGTTTCAGAATCTATAGTTTCTTCAAGTAAGTTGTAAAATCGATTATTAGCCACAAAATTGATGCAATTCTTGGTAGCTTGTGTGAATATTAAATCAAATAATAAAGAAACAATGAAACTATGAATAAAAGATGATTAGATACCTATTGTTTCTAATATCCTTGCAAAATGACACTCAATTGGAGTTATTATGGTAAAAAAGGAAGAGAATGGAGTTTAAGGACGGTGTCAAAAAGGAACAATTTTGGTATTCAACAGTTTCCTTTCATTTTCATCTTTTCTAGAACAATTTCCTATTTTGATAGTTTTCTAATTTTTGGGAGTTTCGAATCTTGAATTTCCGAAGCCATTTTGAGGCTCTAAACAATATTTTTTGGGAAAATGGGAGAACATCATCCATTGAATTACATTTTCAATAGAAATTTAGTGTCCTTGGATAAAGCTTTCTAACAAACTATTGTACGTGCTAAACTGAGATCAAATGCCAAACTTATAACCCCAAGGATTTGATGTTCCAACTAATCTGATTGTGGTTCCTATGGTTAGGTTTCCAGATGTTTAGGGATTTTCATTGTTTCTTAATGATAAACATACCTCTGAGCCTCATTGTAACACAATTCATAAGGCATATAACAATCACATCTCTTCTCAAAGATAAGTTACCATTGCCCGAGCTAGTTTATTTCCATTCTGAATGTAAAAATTTTCAGTGTTTTCTATTTATTAATTGAAGTTTTATTTTGTTGTATCTCTATGTTTTTGTTTAAATATATATTTCATTTTGTTTCTTTATAAATCTAGATCAAGGCCCATTTGTGTGAGTTCTATAACCGAGCACTAAAGATAGGGAAAAGCCCAAAGCATATTTACATATGTCATCCAGAGTTGAGCTTCATTAGCCAAAGGAGAGAAGAAGTAGTCTCCATGTCAATCATATGGCCAAAAGACATGAGAAAGAGCACACATGCAGGAGAGATCTAAGATGTTGGATTCCAATGCAGTGTTAGCGTTGTCCACATGTCCCAGAGGAATTACCCTACTGATTTCAAAGGGATACCAAGGCGATCCCGTCGAGATTAAATCACAAGGACAACATGGGGAAGTGGGGTCATTTGCTTGGTGTTTGAAGAATTATGGTGGAGAAACTTGAGTATATTAAAAATATGAATTTAAACCTTACCACGTAATTGAGGAATTTGCGGGACCCATGGAAGGTTATGTGGCATGAGTTGACATGGTGACCTAGCAGGAAGGACACACGTTAGTCAGAATTAGGGCATTTATGGGGCCAAGTGGCCTGTAAAAGGGTGACACATGATGCTCCTTGAGTAAAGACACATTGACCGTGTGATGTCATCTAGGTGATTTTTGATGGAGTTGGGTGCAATATCAGTAGGATTTTATACCCAGGGTGATTTGGCAAGGTGGGATAGTGTTGGTGCAATGTCACAACATGGAGAATCCTCGTCACCTTTCAACACAATCCCAAAGGTATACAAGACCATGTAAACCCAACATTTTTTTAAACCATTGCAAGGGAAAATTTCGAGAGGATGAGGTCATAGTAGAGCTCAAGTGCGTGCCTATAGCAAATGGTTTTGGGACACGTTGGAGGAGTGGTCCATAGTGGACCCACGTAACCATGAACCTTGGACTCAGATGGATTCTTGTGGTGTTGGGTGCATAACTCTTTGGATTTTATCTATGAGGTGAGTTGGAAAGGGTGTCCCACATGGAATACATGTTATAACTTATATTTCCTTATATGAGTGTCTTACGACCTAGGGTTGTGGAAAGCCGTAATGCGACATGAATGGGTTAATAGTTGAAATAACATGACACCTATCATTAACAGGTCCAAAATTTCCATGTCAGAAATGACATGGATTCCTATGTGAGCACCACATGGGGACCATTTAGGTTCCACATGGGAGGGTAGAGTGACGTGGCACTATATGATAGCCCAATATTTTAGTGGCCATATCTTTTGATCCATGACTCATATTGAACTAAATTTGATATCATTGCAACAGTCTTGACAAGACAAACACAATGATGCCATCCATTTTAATTTTTGAGGAGGTCAACAAAGTTCACAAAATTTAGACCCCATTACCATAACTAGACCTTGGAGGTTAGGTCTTTAAAGTGACTATCTCCTTCTACCTTTTTTAGGCCTAGGGATTGTAGGGGGTATGTTACATCATAATTGGAGGGTCATAACCCATTTGTTGTGGGGATTTCATGGGGGCATTCAAAGCAGTTCACATCATTATGGTTTGAATACCTTCCAGTTACTTTCAACTTAGAGAAAAATTATCAGGTCAACCCCAATTTTCTCACAAAACAAATGTTTGGAGAAGGGTTTTTCACTATTGGAATCTGAATAGTTTGCTCTCTACTAAAGGAACTCTCACTACAACACTCGTCCAACAAATTTATGCACAAAGTACTAGTCTCAGTGGAAGAAAGGGTCCATTCTATAGAAACGGTGGGGAGGAAAGGTTCATAGGAAACCCTAGACTATAGATCAACATAGCACCAGGTTTCATCAAATAATAGTAAAATGGGGATTAAAAATAAGAAGAATCACATCACAAACATAGTCAATGAGGGAAAATTTCCGCTAGTGCTTGGGAAAGATGCACCCCTTCAAAATGTTATTTATATGGTAGATAAATATTTGGTCAATCACCCCAAAGGTTAACATTTTCACTTCAAAACAATTAAATCTTAGGCAAAAAGGGAGACTAATTGATTGGTCCATGTTGGCTTGAGGGTGTTTGACCCAAATTTAGTGTTAGTTAGCCAAACAAATCCCTGTACTATTGGCCCTATCGGCATCAGTCCGCAGAGCGCTGACCGAAGTAGTATGGGGGGATGCTGGAACCAAGTTTAAGCACCCTGAGATGGTTGTGATGTTATTTGATTCCCTCTTTCCCTGCCTTCGCGTAGGTTGCTTCACTCTAGGGCTTGTAAGACAAATCCTCTATTCTAGCCTTTATTACCTCTATGAAAGGGTATGATCAACCTTAGCGCAGCCCTAACCTATTGTTCAAGTAACATCATGCTACTATGGCAGTGTGCCATGCAGATTCCCCAATTAATCTAAGTGACTTTCTTATCTTATCGAACAATTCTAGTTAACACCGCATAAATAGATAATCGTAATTGCGTTCAATTACTCAACGTAATTACATTCATTCGCACATCACATAAGCATAATAAAGGAAATTCATACATAACATATCAAGATGCAATAACAAAAAAAAGATACAAGAATTGCCTAATATTTCTCTTTATTGATATCTTCCAAGTGTTTACAAACTCCATCCGCCCTACGCACACAGCTACAGGGGGACACGCACTCAGATACGGATTTCTACCCTAGGCCTCTACACGCTCAGCTACAGAGCCTCTATCTACGCTACAACCCAAGAGTTAGACTTCTTGCTTTAGAGGTATGACTCTATTACATCATTAATCATTCTATGTTCTTCTATATCCTTGAAACTACTTAGAGCTTAGCTCTTTTTATACAATCCCATGGTCCACGGGCCATGGGTAGAATTCTTACAGTTGACTTTATGTTATAAAACTAAGGGTGTAATACCCTTTATGAAGCATAACACCTTCGTGCTCCGTGACAACAAAATGCGGAGACTTTACCATTTCATCACAAAATTTAACTCAAACATGGGCTTGTAGCCCCAAAACTGCCCCTAGGGGATTCCGCTCCCAACAGGCCCCCAACACAAACATCGTGACTCACCCTCGAGTCACTCAGTAGGTGCAGAGATATTTCTGCGAAGCCCATCCAGCTTGACCCATATGACAGCTACCTTCGCTGCGCACTGAGCTACTGCTTTCTTCGCATCTTCCACTGTCTTCTCGGTCACTGGTCCTACACTGTCAGCCTGAAGCTTTTATTGCATTGCATGCAGAGTCACAAGATTGCCTTCAATATTTCCTGTGATTGTGTAAGCTTCCTCTAGCCAGGACTTTAGTCACACCTTTAGCACTACTTCCTTGTGCAGCACTTTGTCCACCTATTCCTTCAATTACTTGGCTTGCGGCTTAGCGAGCCTCTCTATAAGCACGCCAATTTGCGTTGTGCCCTTAACTTCATTGTAGAACTATTGTAGCTCACATGTTTCTGTCTCTAGCCTATGTATATTTGGGTCCTCCTACAAGCTTGTCAAGACCTCAAATGATTGCTTGAACAACTGCGTGCAGTCTACTACTGCACTTTCCACTATCGTGACTGCTTCTGTGATAACAACTACCCATTGTTCCTTTACTGCTGGTGGTGTTGAAGGTTGGACCCTCAACTGTAGCTCTGTAATCTGTAGGTTCAACTCTAGCTGAACTTGTGCCATCTCTGTCCAAGTGTCGTGCACCCTTGTGGCCAATTTGTGGATGCGGACCTCGAGTGGCTCCTCCTTCGGAATCGACAACTCTGGGACCATTCTACATGCCTCCTCAAGGACCTGCATAATCTTCTTGCTCTGGTTAGTCACCTCGGCCTCAGTGGGGATGGAAGAATTTCTCTATAGGGCCATCTGTTCATTGTTGATATGATGTTCCCTGATCACCTAGAAGGCGCGGTGCTCTCGGGCCCTTAGTTCTGCAATTACTCCATCCTGCAAGAGGTGGAGTGCTTCACGTGGAAGAACTCCCAGGTTCAACCCAACTCCCTTGAACGTGCCGAAAGTGGGCCTGTCAGCCTCATTTTCCATGGTCAGTGCTCAATCCGGCAACACTATTGCACTAGAAGCCTTCATGCGCAGCATATCGACAACCTCTGAAGTGTTGATAGCCAAGCTGGTAGACACCATACTAGCCTACAACACACAGGTCTGCAACTCTTGCAACCTAGTTTGGATGGCCCCTAGTAAGATCTGTTGTTGTTGTTAAAATTGTTGCAGGGCCTCTATGCTGACATCTCTAACTGTGTCACCGGTATCATGTAAGTCGCCCTCCATCAATGTGATAGGGTCCAAAAAGGTCTTGGTTGCCTTGGATTTCTTTCTCGACCCTCCCTTCTCCATCTCTCTAGGGCGCTTAATGTGGGCAGACGTCTCCTGAGGGTCTGCGTTGTTCTGCTTTGTGTTTTCTTCTTTTGTCTCAAGTGAAGGTGATTGCATGCTTTTGTCAAACCCACACTCTATGCTACCTATATGCTTTCCTATGTGCTTTTCTACCTATTCCACCCGGGCCTTCTCAGTGGCCTCCTTTTTCCTCTTCTCAACTAGTTGCACCATCTTTAGTTTTGCGTCCTCCTTCTTCTTCTATGTAGCAGACTTACTTCTACTCACTGCTAAGTCTGTGGTAGTGTGCTAATCTGTCGACCATTGATCAAGCACCGAATCACTAGCATCATCTGTGGCCAGATACAACAACTTGTACCACTTCTGCACAGGGTCCTTCCCCACCCTTATGGAGACTCGATGGAAATCGGCTTTGAACTCGGCATAGCTCTATAGGTTAGCATACACCATCGGTGACAATCATGGCTTGCAATTGATGGCCATCCTGATGTTCATCTCCATCAAGATCCAGAAGATCTTGCTGTCCCGAACTCGTTGTGTGTCCTTGGTCATCCACAACGAAGCGTACTTCGCTACTTTAGGGAGGTCTGAAGCGACCGAAGGGAATTGGCTCTCTTCTGGTAGCTCCCATGGTACCTACACAATCGATAGCAAGAGCCATGCGTAGTGGAATGTGTTGCTAAACTCTTGTGCTTCGTGGCAGTTCACCAAGAAAACTCTGTGAAGGTAGTATGACCAGTTAAGCTCGACTCCTTTCATGCACTGTTGTGTGAGAGTGATGACAGGTGTTGGCATCTCATCAATGTGAAACTTTTGTATCACCTTCCTTGCAAGGATCTGCATTGCTACCTTCAAAGTGGGGTGGTAGATGCTGGAGATAGTGTACCCGTACGTCTTCTTCACCAACTTGAATTTCTCCTTCATTGATTCTACGAGTGCTTGCTCACCACCATTGCCACCAAAGATCATTGATGGATTCTCACTTGTATATGGTAGGCACATTATTTGGTTAATTAACATGATTGTGATGGGTATTGGCTCCTCCAGCCATAGACACCCATTATGCACCAAGCATAGCAACTTCTTGATGACCAAAACTATCACTGGGGTGTGGTTATAATGTGAAACCCAGAGTAGGTTCTGAAACCCTGCCTTCTCTACTCCTTTGAGCCACCTCCGTGGCTCCAACATGGTCATCCCCGTATTCATGTCTATCATGTGGTGCATCAACTTCTTGGTCGCTAGGTGCAAGAACTTTTCATGGTCTACAAAGTCCTAGTCTTTAAGCTTCAGTATCGGCACTTGTGCCAAACGTGGACCGTCGAAAGCAATTTCATCTAGTAGCAAGGGGGTTTGTAGGGGAGTCTTACTCTCATCAACGTCCTTGGGGACCTTGGCCTTAGGCTTGCGCGAACGGACATACTTTGGCAACTGCGTAATAGGGTTCACACCTTGGGCTTCAACATCTTCTACTTCCATTCCCACATCCTTATCATCCATCAAGATTTCTTCAATATATTCCTCGTCTGCTTCTAGGTTTATAGCATTGCCTTTCTCCTGTGCAGTGGGCTTTGGTGGGTTTTTCCTTGGCGATGCGTGCACCAGTATGGTAGGCTTCTTGCCCTTATTTTCCTTCTCAGTTTCCTTGGTCGGGGTTGGCTTCAATCTCGGTGTTCTTAGGGATTTAGGGACCTCTGCCAATACTTCAGCTACTTCTAGAGCAACTACTTCGGGGGCAGCTACTTCACCCTGGTTTTCCATTTCTTGTGCCGGCTCTTCGACTACTTGTTGTGTATTGATACTTTCGGGGAGTGTTGACATGATCTTCCACAAGAATTCCTGTGTGTCCATCGACAAAGTCTCAAATACCCCAGAAACTATCAGAAGCTCATATTTCTCACAATTCGTAGGCACCTGAGAGCTTAACAACTTAATCCTCAAAATTCCAAGTGTTTCTTGTTGGACAACCATTTGTAATTTATAGGGATTTTTGAATTCAAATCCGACTGTTCCCCCAAAATTGGTTCATTAATTCTAGATTGGTGGCAAATTTTCAAGGATCCGAGCCATAAATTTCATCTTAAATGTCGACTGCCCACTCCATTTGGCCTCACTTTGCAGCACACCTACGCAATTTCTCCCTGGGTAGTGCAGCTCCCTCTGCGCTGCTGCAGACCCAATGACACTTCCTTGCTTCACACCATCCTCCCATTGCGCAGCTTCACAACCCCAGAAGTGTAGTTTATAGTCCCACGCCTCCTTTCATCTACCTAGAGTGCTAAGACTATGCTACCTTCATTTAGTGACATGGTCGGACCACCGGTGTATGGCTTGAAGCAACTGCCATTCACCTTTCCTGGGGAAGGTTCTCCATTTAATTTGACCAGCTGTACCGCTCCTTCATCAGTAATTTCCTTAATGACATAAAACCCTAACTAGTGCATCCTAAACTTCCATGGAAATTTATCAAACTTACTATCATATAACAAAACCAGGCCATTTACCTTAAACGTGCATAGCTTAATATGTCGATCATGCCATGCCTTTTCACGCTGGTTTCCAACCTATTGGTTAAGTCCAACCAAAAACCTCTCTTCTTTGAGCTCTACCAGCTACGCGAGCCTCTCCTCCAGGGCTCTACAATCAGTCATACCTGTGAGCACTGCTCTGCATAAACTAGGCATGATGTATTCCATAGGCATTATTGCTTCAACCCCATAGATGAGCCTAAAGGGGGTTTGTCCATTCAACTTCTTGCATGTCATTCGATAAGCCCATAATATTGTAGCTATGCATAGGTCCCAATCACTTCGCTGAGCATTATAAACCTTGGTCAACATATTTTCAAGCACTTTGTTAAATGCTTCCACCATCACATTAGCCTGTGGGTGATAAGGCATGCTCTTCTAGTGATATACCTAAAATTCCTCCATAAATCCGATGATCATCTCATTCAGGAAGTGTGTACCATGATCACTCATCAAGATCTTTTGATAGCCAAATCGCATCAGTCCATGCTCAAATAGGAACTTCGTGGTAGTCGCACCCATGCAATCCTTCATTGGCTGCACCTCTACCCAACGAGTCAAATAATCCGTGGCGGTGATAATGTACCTTGCTTCCGTCTTTCCTTGAGGCTGAATGGGTCCCACAAAATCTATCACCCATTTCTCAAAGGGTTGCAACATCATCTGTGGATTCAAAGGCATCTCATCACTCTACAATGGCCTGCCAATCCTTTGACACACATCACATGCCTTGCAATATGCTTTTGAGTCCTAATGGAGGGTTGGCCACCAGAACCCTATGCATAGAATCTTCTGTGTGGTTGCTCTTCCTGCAGAATGTCCTCCCATGGTGCCCCCATGAGTGTCTGCAAGGATGCTGCTTCTTTCGAACTTAGGTACATACTGTCACAATATCTCATTAGTCCCAATCTTGTACAGATGCCCAACAATGACAAAAAAAATTGCCACATGCACCACTATTTCCTTCTTTTTCTAAATAGTGTATCCTTCCTGAGTAGTTCATGTCATTAGGAAATGTATTATATCCTCAAAATGACCATCCGTAGTGTGCATTGCAAATAGTTGTGCGTTAGGCAATTTTTCCTCCAAGTTAATGGGTTCCTCCCCTATTTCGATGTGTAACAGATGGTCTAGTCCCGCGTTTAGACATCCAAGTTTTATAATGATTTCAAAATCATACTCCAGGAATAGATGTTGGCTACATGGGGCCTGAACCAGGTTCAACAGTGAGTTTAGCCAAGCAAAACCCGGAACTACTGGCCCTTTTGGCAACAATCTGCTGAGCGCAGACTGAGGTCTCACCTAAAGTAGTATGGTAGGGTGCCAGAACTAGGTTTCCGCACCATAGGGATGTCTTGATGAGGGTTCTGAAGGTTCGTGATCCTAATCCATGCATTTTGCTGCTCCACGTAGCTTCCTATTCTTTGCAAACCGTGCGACCTTTGTGAATACTATGTTATTCCAATCCGATCCTTACTTCTCTATTATATTATTGCTTAGTATATGTGGGCCCAATATTCTTATTATTTTGTTCAACTTTTAGATTAGCACAAGTACTTAAAAGCAATATAAATGCATAAAGATAACCAGAACATGGAAATACAGATCTATAAAAAGATGTGCAAGATTCTGAATCAATCTCATCTTTATTAATACTGAAGTTCAGTTATAGACCCGACTCCACCCTGCGCACTCAACTGCAGGGGTCTACGCACTCAACTGCAGACTTTACCAGGCCTCTGCACACTCAGCTGTAGAGTGTCTACCTATCACTATGACCTAATACCTTCAAATCTACTTCTAGCTTCTAACCATGCCTTCGCATTTGTCTATCTTTTTCAAAAGTTAAGACTCAATTTACACTTAGAGCCTTGCTCTATTTATATAATCCCATGGTCCGCGGACCATGGGTAGGATGACACACTTTACGTTAAATTACATTATTTTAGGGCGGACAACCCTAGACTCTTGAGCTCTGCACCCGCATTTCATGGGGCCTTTACATTACACTTGACCAAAATTCAGGCTTCAAGCCCAAAATACATGCTATGGGGGGATCCGCTGCCCATCAGGCCCCTAACTCAATCATCATGACTCATCCTGAGTCACTTTGCTAGTGTGGTGATCTTTGCACGAAGTCCATGCAGCAGGTCTCATGCAACTTGGGTGTCTGCAACACACTGTTTCACCACCTGTTTTACTTGTTGCACACGTATCTCTGAACTTTCATGAGAAGGGTCACATTCCTATCCAACGATGTATAGTTCTTACATCTGTGCCAACTTCGCTTCAATGATAGCTGTGACTGTGAACACTTCATTGATCCATGGCTGGATGCGTGATTTTAAGTAGGGCTTCCTTTTGGTGTGAGGCGTCTAATCAGTCCTTCAATGCCCTTGCCTGTGGTAGTCTGGTGAGTTGTTGAGTAAGGGAAACCATCTGCACGGTGCCCCAGACACTATCATACTCCTACCACAACTCGCGTGCCTCTATCTCTAAGTGCTGTAGGTTTGGGTCTTCCTATAGGTGTGTAAGTATGGTGAGTGCTTGCTCCAACATCCCAGTGCACCCTTGTGTTGCTTGGCCAATTTGTTCCAACCCCATCTGGATAGCGCAGGTGCACTACTTTCTGACTTCTAGGGGTGTCGAGGGTTGTGCCTTCAATCGCAGCTTGGTGATTTGTAGGTTCAGCTCCAACTAAACATTTTCCATTTCCTCTTGGGCCTCACAGACTACGGCCACCAATCTATGGACCCGCTCTACTACTGGTAGTTCTGCCGGCATGACCAACTTTGGAATGCTCCTGCATGCATCTTCTATGGCCTGCTCGAACCCACTAGCCTGCGCAACCAACACATCCCTCTGGATGCTGAGCTGGTCCATATTAGTTTTTTGCTCATGTAAGACCTAGATCGCTTGGCCTTCTTGGGCGCAGAGTTCGGCGATGACCCCATCCTGTAGGTCATACAATATTTCACGCTGCAGGGTGACCAAGTTCAAGGTGACCCCTTTCATGCTACTCAACATAACCCAATCATCCTCGCTTGCTACTACTAACACGCTTTCGGGCAAGATAAAGGTGTTACCCATATGAGCACGCAACAACTGTTCAGCCTCAGCAGTTCCTGCTATGACATACTAGGCCATTGTGCGTGTTTGGGTGTATTGTACTTGTAAACCTTGTAGTTGCACATTGAGCACTGCCAACATAGTGTTTTGCTCCATTCGTAATCCTTATAGCATGCCCTCCGCGACTTCCTAAATTGTTTTTCTGATATCCAATAGATCACCTTCTGTGAGCATGATCAGGTCATCAGACGTCTTTGTGGTTTTCCCTTTCTTCCTAGGGAGGGTTTTATCCAAGTCATGTGGCTTCTTGAGTTGTGTTGATGTCGTACTATGGTCCACATGGTCCTCCTCCTTGTCTACTTCCCTGGTCTGCTGCCCCGAGGACATCTCCTGGTCTTCCTTGGCTTCTCTGGTTGGTGTGGTTGTGGTCTCTGCCATCTGCATTGCCGTTGTTGCATCAACCACATTCTGCCATGTGGCTGCTTCTTGTTCTTGGCGCTTCCTCTCAGCCAACTGCATGAGGTACAACTTGGTGTCCTTCTTTCATTTCTGAGTTGTGACCTTCTCCATTTTTTCCAAGTCCAGGGCACGCCACTCTGGAGGCCATGACTCCATCACTGTGAAGATCACGTCATCTGTGGAAATGAAGAAAAGCTTCAACTATTTTCGTACTAGATCCTTGCGCACCGGTAAATACAGGTTATGCATATTTGCCTTGAATTCTGTCATGCTTTGCAAGCTGTTATGAACGGTAGGGTACAAGTGTAGCCTAAGATTGATCCATGTTCAGATGCTCGCCTCTACAAACACCCTGAACACCTTTATCTCGTGAATCCTGTTCGCGTCTTCTATAGCCCAGAGCAAGGTGTACCTTGTGGCTTCAAGCAGGTCACCCTCAGTAGTGGGAAACTTTTTGTCTGCTTACAGCTCCCCTGCAACCAACAAGATGGATAAAAGCAACCACGCATAGTGGAAGGTCTTAGCCTACTCCTCGGCCTCCCTTCAATTTGTCAAGAACTCGTCACAGAGGAACTGCATGCAGTTGAACTGGACCCACTCTACATATTTCTCTGCCAATGCAATCATGGATGCTGGTATTTCGTCAGTGTGGCATTTCCTCATTAGCTTGCCGACCAGTAGCTGGGTGGCGACGCACACCCCTTGGTCTTTAATACTTGCTATTACGCACCCCCGCTTTCCCTTTTCTAGTTTATACTTGGCCTTCATAGCTTCTGCGAGGGCCAAGTCACTGCTTTTCCCTGCTATGGCCGCGGGGTTGTTTCCTTTGACTGGCAGTCGAGAAATTTGGTGAATTAGATTAGCCGTGATGGGAATTAACTCCAACCAGAGATACCCATCATGCACCAGGCACAATAGTTTCCTGATGACAAAAATGGTGATGGGCACGCAGTGGTAGTGGGGTATCCATCGCAGGTAGAGTAACCCAGCCTTCTCAACACCACGCAACCATTTCTGCTTTATTAACATCTCTGTGGCCGACTGTGGGAACTTCTCTCTATCCATGAGGTCCCAATATTCAAACTTCATAGCAGGTATTCATCCCAATGGTGGACCTTCAGACCTTATATCATCGTGGAGGAGCGGGGTTTGGAGCGCACTCTTTGTGGCCTCCAAGTCCTTCAATACCTTGGCTTTCCCCTTCCACGGTGGGATGTAGGGAGGTAACTTTTTCATGAATTCTTTTGGGAGACATCCTCTACTTCATTCTCTTGCACCTTAATTTGGGCAATTAGGGCTTGCAAGTCTTCCTCTTCCTCCACTGTTTTAATGGTGACAACCTTTCCCTTCTCTGCCATTAACAATTTTCCAAACCATGGGTTTCTTGGGGATACACAGACTAGCCCCATTGTTTACTTATTTTTTTTGTGGTTGTGGCATGTGTGGTGTTTTTGAAACTTCGGGCACAGTGGCCACCTCTCTAGGCTCCTCATGGGCTATACCAAACTCCACGATAACTACGGTGAATCGCACTCTTGTTCTAGTAGCTGTCATTGTGTCTACACTTGAGGATGGTAAGAGTATGCGATGCTCAATGCTCTATACTTGCTCAATTCTCAAACAACCAAGTGTTTCCTTGGAGCTATCCCTAGGGGTTTTATAGCGTCCTTTGACTTTGAATTCAACCCTTCCGCCTACTTCTGCCTCATTAATGCCTTCTTGGTGGAAAATCGTCCCAAATATTGTTCTTAATTCGTGTTTTAGTTGCCCACCGCCCACTCCTTTTTGCCTTAAATTATACCTCTTGTCATGAACAGTGACACCAATGGTCACCTCCCAGCCTACCCGCGTAGTAGCATCGCCCCTTATGCATGGCCGTGACCCCTGGGACATATTGATCTTGCGCGAAACCTCCTTGTTGTGTAGCTCCCATACAGACTCTTTTATAGTCGCGCTCCCTTGCAACTGCTTGGACTACTGAAACTATGCTTTCTATGGTTAGTCAAGTGGAGGCTTCAGTTCGCCTTCCCTAGTTACCCTCACACTATTTAGTGCCTTACATTCCTCCTTATGTGGTGCACTCCCCTGTTTACTTTATCTCATAAGGTGTGGTCACAACCATGGTAGCAAGGTCATAAATTCTTCTACTATAATAGTATGGCTAGTTATTCGTTGTCCTATCATGCTTAATTTCCTGGCACAGCATGCTCGCATGACTTTGGTTTCCAGTTTGCTTATTTCTTTGTCCAATATCATGCTTTTCTTTCTCAGCCATAGCCAATCACCTTTGAGTTCGTGAAGTTTCAGGTTCCCTGGTCGAATGGCTTCTTGTAACTACATAATTCCTTTACCCGGGTCCTCGGGTACTGTCCCAACTGTGAGAGCTATTTTAGAGGGATTCTTCTCTGCTCTTAAGGTTTCGTCTCTTCTCATGAGTTTTGGGATCACTTCCACGCTCTAGTTTTTGCTTATGGCCCTATAGGCCCATCGAACCGTTGGTACTCGCAAGTCCCAATCAGTTCATCTCACCTAGTGAAATCTGTTCATGATTCCGCATAGATTTTTGAATGCTCCGATGTGGAATCTTTGTGGTGCACGTCACTTTTCCTGCGGCCGTGTCTGGTTCTGATTTTCGATCCTTGTTCTAGGATGTGCTTGCATAGCACATGTCTACACTCATCGACATAGGTGGGCTTGCAAGCTACTTCATCCTGGCTACCTAGCTCTCATTTGACACTGGGGGCTTCAAAATCATAAGCCCATCCATCTTCTACATTCACCCCAGTTTACAATAGTCTTCTGATGTGTCCTCCACCATCGTGAGGGTGTTGTGCATAGTGCCCATTCCAGCACACCGTACTACTGTTGCTCATGTATTGCACTTTCAAACTTGTCTAGGAATTCATCCATCTCCATCACCCTATCATAGGTTGGTAGTTCCCTTGCCTCTGTCATCACGCAATGCAGTGATTTAATCATCATGTTGCAATTTACCATTATCACTTCATGCAACTGGTTTTGCTAGAGTTCTACTTCTTCGTCTGAATCTGAAGTGCAAGAACTGTCATGATCCCATGAGATTCTCCCATCTGCAATCAGGTTCACCTGCTCCTAGTCTCGCGGTTGTCTACTAAATACAATCCAGGTCATCGTCGCTTTCATTGTCACGCACTGGTTTGGTGTAGCATGCTCCTTCTGCTGGGTCTAGCGAGACTACTATGTGTAGGGACTTTTTCTCAAAGATCATCTTCCACTTCCTCAGGTTGATAACTCCATTCATATCAATGGCCCAGTCTATTCCTAGCAACGCGGGACAGGCATTGATGTCATTAACAATCTCTATTACTTCAAAGTCTATCTGTGTGCTTGCACCTTCGATATCAACTGTTACACCTTGCAACCTCTCCATTTGAAAAATCTTTTGTTGGTTCACCATTTGTAACTAAATAGGGGACCACTGTAATGTAGGCTTGCCCATACATTCCCATGTCTACTTCGGTAATAAATTTGTGTCTGAATCTAGATCTAGGATTAGTTGATCCATTTCATACTCACCAATCTACATCATCAATCTCATTCCCCTCTCAATGCACAATACATTCTTTCCTAGTTTCCGGACTACGCATGGTTCCCCTGACCCTGGGTACCTAGTGATAAACTCCTGTAGTCCCTTAACTGCCTTATTGTTGCATAGCAATTTCATGCATGTCTGCAAAAAGGTAGTAACCATAGAAGGATCCTTCCCTAGCTCTGGTTGATCCTTACTACCCGAAGTAGAGGCCTCCGCGAAGCTCTTCTTAGCTTCCATGAACGTCTCCTTTGTTCGTTCTAGGTCAAACTCAGGTTCCTTTGTAGGAGCCTTGCAAACCCATGTATCTTCCTCGGGCTGCTTCCCCTTATCCTCTCTTGTCGTCACATCACTTTTGAGCATCATGTTCACATTTGGGTCTTCTTTTCATGGTTCAAACCTCATCATTTGGATATTCTGAGGCGAAGGAGGCTAGAGTACCCCTTTCTTGTGCATCTGTGCAATCAACGTAGGACAATCTGTCATTTCATGATCAAACTGAGCACAATATGAATAGGATATTCTTATTGGGTTGGTACAATTGCAGGCGTAGTGCTCTAGTCCCCCACAATTGTATCAAATTAACTGTCCATGGCCCCTTCCTGGTCCCATTCCTCCTTGTCTTGGACCTCGTCCCTAAAATCTAGGGCGTTCCATCCCTGCCGCTGGTTCAAGGCCTTGCATTTTTGTCTGCATTCTAAAGGATGGGGTCTGATCCTTCATTAACTCTAGCTGCAAAAATTACACTCGTCATGGCCTACTGACCTGCAAAAATTACAAAACAACTGCTAGGGAGTCTCACCTGGAAGCATCGTGATCTCTTTAAACCGGATGATTGACTGTGTCTCTGATTTGGGCTAGCTAAATTCTTTATTCAGTGCATTCTAGATCTCCGTTATCCCTACATTTGGGTGGTCATGAGAGTGCTTCATATACCATGTAAACATGTGATCCTGCAACATGCTCACCAATGTAGCCTTCTTAATGTTGTCGTCCGTAACCCTTTGCAATTCCCACAGTGCTCTTACCACGAACTAGAACTGGTCTGGATCCTCATTCCCTACTTCTTTGAATATGGGTATCTCGATCATGCTCACCATGTTGAACTGTGGGGTTGGTGGATGTGGAGTGGGTGGAGATGGAGGTGGAGGTGAAATGGGTGGTGGCATGGGTGGAGGTGGTAACTGCAGAATGCACTTTCTTATCAAACTGACCACACTTCTCGAAGAGACTAGAGTGAGCTCCTCCTTGCTCTCTCGCAAAGGTGAAATTAGGCTATTATTTTCTAATTCCCTGCTACCTTTGTAGAGCTTTCCGCTCCACGTTGTTCCAAACATTAATGTATTTCCATAACCCGCTTTTCACATAACAACATCTTAATCCAGGTATTTAGAGATTTAATGTACTTACCTCGTAGTCCCTTGAGAAAATGTCATTCTGCTTCACTGTAGCTTACGGTCGTGTCTACCACAAAATCAGTGATAAATCCCCCCATTATCCAGTCAAGCCAATGGTCCTTAGCTCGTGTGATCTTATCGTTTGATGCCTCTAGTTTGTGCACTAATTCCGGAGTCCACACTATTGGTTGGTTGAGTTCATAGCTTCCTTAGTTGTCAGATAACCTCATGATCCACTCATACAGTTCAGAAGGAAAGGATGTGAAGAAGATCTCATGGATTTCTGTATACATGTAGCGATCTGGCCGCCTTTTCTCAGATACCTGTAGAGTTCTGTTTTCCTTTGTCGTGAACTAGTGAATATTTTTGTCCAACCACTATTCAATTTCTTTCTTTGTTGAGTTCTAATGGCATGACATCAGACATCCCTTAGGTAGATCTCGGTCCTGGCAACAAAACCATTTGTTGGCTACGTGGTGCCTGACCAAGTTCAGCAGTGAGTTTAGCCAAGCAAATCCTGGTACTGCTGGGCCTTTCGGCAAGAGTCCGCAAAGCACAGACTATTGTCTCACCCGAAGTAGTATGGGAGGGTGTTGGAACGAGGTTTCTACACACTAGGGATGTCTTGATGAGGGTTCTGAAGGTTTTCGATCCTAATCCACATGCTGCGCTGCTCTGCGCAACTTCCTATTCTTCGCAACCCATGCACCCTTTGTGAATACTGTGTTATTTTGATCCGATCCTTACTGCTATATTATATTATTTCTTAGTTTATGTGGGCCCAATATTCTTATTACTTTTTTCAACTTTCAGAATAGCGCACGTACTTAGAAGCAATATAAATACATAAAGATAACCAGAAAATGGAAATGCAGATCTACAAAAAGATGTTCAATATTCTAAATCAATCTTATCTTTATTAATACTCAACTTCAGTTACAAACCCGACGTCGCCCTACGCACTCAGCTGCAGGGGTCCACACACTCAACTGCAGACTTTACCAAGCCTCTCTGCACTCAGCTGCAGAGCCTCTACCTATCACTACGAGCCAATACCTTTAGATCTACTTCTAACTTGTAACCATGCCTTCGCATATTTCTATTCTTTTTCAAAACCTAAGACTTACTTTACACTTAGAGCCTCACTGTATTCATACAATCGCATGGTCTGCAGACCATGTGTAGGCCAACACACTTTACATTAAATTACATAATCTTAGGGCAAACAACCCTAGAATCTTGCGCTCCGCACCCACATTTCGCGTGGTCTTTACATTACACTTGACCAAAATTCGAGCTTCAAGCCCTAAAAACATGCTATGGGGTGATCCGCTACCCAACAATAGTAAAAGCCACCTGTAGATTCTCCCTCCCAATGCAGGCTTATTGACCAGGTAACCCCATTTAGGTTGGGGCTTTTCTCCATAAGCCTGGGCCCATTTGGCCTAATGCATGCACGAATCATCGTACCCATTATACTTGAATGTCATTCACATCTTAGGCTTCCCAAATTGCATTCTCATCATCCTTCTCCATTCGCGCCAATCATCAAAGCTTCCTTTATGTGTACCCCACCATCTTGCGGGTGTAGTGAGCACCACCCATTCCAACGCCTAGAAGCACTACTTTTCTGGTACCTCCCTTTCAAATGCATCTCAAAAGGATATCTACCTCATTCAAGCCATCATAAGTAGGTAGATTTCTTACCTCTGACGACACATAGTGCAGCGAGTAAGTCATCATGTTGCAATTCAGCGTAGTTACTTCATGCAACCGATTCTGCCAGCATTCCATTCCTTCTTCAGAGTCCAAAGTGTAGGAACTCTGACGATCCCATGTAATGCATCCATCCACCATCGGATTCAACCAATCTTGGTCTCATGCTATTATCTTATAGATACAGTCCAGATCATTCTTACTCTCATAATTGCAAATTGTTTTAGTATAGCGTGATCCTTTAGCAGGATCAAGGGGTACTGCTACGCACAACGATTTCTTCTCAAAGATCATGTTTCACTTATTTAGATTGATTACCCCATTCATATCACTAGCGCAGTCGATTCCCAGGAGTGCAGAATAGGGATTGCTATCATCCACTATCTCTAATACTTGAAGGTCAGCCAGCGTGATCTCACCTTCAATGTCCATGGTCACCCCTTGCAGCCGTCCCATGGGGATGATCTTCTACTGATTTTCCATCCTTAGCTGAATTGGAGACAACTGCGGTGCAAGTCTCCCCATCCGTTCCCAAGTTCGTTTTGGTAGGATATTCACGTCTGACCCTAGGTCCAAAATAACCTAATCCATTTCATACTTTCCTATCTGCGCGGTCAGTCTCATCTCTCGTGCCATCCTTGTTTTATGCTTTCCAATCTTTCGTACTACGCGACACTCACCTAGCATAGTTCCAACACATCTATTGATGAGACCTTGCAACCCTTTCATAGCCTTACTATCGTGCAATAACCTCATAGAAGCTTCCAGGAAAGTTGTGAGCATAGAGGGGTCCAGCTCCTGATTAGGGTTATCCTTGCTTATTGAGGTGGAGGCCTTAGCGAAGATCTTCTTTGCTTCCATGAGGGTTTCACATGCACGCTCGAAATCAAACTTAGTTTCCTTTACTGGAACTTTGCGAACCAAGGTACCATCTTCTGGCTATTTCCCCTTGTCATCTCTAGTCGCAATTCCACTTCTGAGCAGGATATTTACATTTAGACCCTCTTTGCATGGCTCAGAACTCATCATCTGCAAATTCTAAGTCGGCAAAGGTGGTAGTGCCCCTTTGTCACGTATCCTAACTATCAACGTAGGACAGTCTTCTATTTCATGATCAAAAAATGTGCAATACTTGCACGAGAAACGTGTTGGGTTAGTGCAACCGCGAGCATAATTTCATGGTACTCTGTAATTATATAAAATCAACTGTCCCTAACCTCTACTAGGTCCTCCTCCACCTCGGCATCTTCCATGCCCTTGAAATCCTGTCTGCGCCATCCCTGTGCTCTGGTCAAGGGGCCGCATTTCAGTCTGAACCCTATAGGCAGGAGTTTTATCCATGATTAATTCGTAGCTCCTGCAAATATGCTCATCATGCCCTATTGACCTACAAAAGTTGCAGAACAGTTGTTGCGGTGTCTGTACAAACTTCTGTAGCAAGTGAGAGTTATTTGTGGCATGTTTTCTGGCTACCTGATAGATAGGACACCATAATGTAGGGCCCGCACTAGGTCCTTCTTGAGCTTTTGGCCATAAAGGTATCAGTCCTCCTTCTGCAGTACAGTTTGCAAAAACTAGGAAATGGTATTTGTCATGACTCTGACTCTTGCATTTCAAGCACCATACCTCCTCGAGCACCTCTGGTTGAACCATCCTATCCTGCTTCAGACTTTGCATATCAAGGCATAGATTCTTCAGCTACACATGGACCTACTGAAACCCCAGGTTTGGATCTTGCATCAAAGTTTCATGCAGTCTCATCACAATCTCCAAGGCCTTCGCCTAAGTTGTTATCTTCTGCTGCGATAGTGAAACCCTTAAATGTGGTAGTAGCGAAGTCACAAACCACTCGCTATGTTGTCCTTCTGTCAAATTCATGTTGGCTTCACGTATTATACACCTCAACCTTTGATCAAGTTCCCTAGGTATCTCGCCTAGTTGCATCGTCATCTCTTTGAATCCAAAAATCAACTGCGCGTTAGATTTAGGCCTATTAAATTCTCTGTTTAGTGCTGCCTGGATGTCTACCACTCCAGCATTCGGGTTATCATTAGAGTATTTAATTTTACACGATATTGTAGAGCACTAATTAGTGTCGCCTTCTTTATATGATCATCTCTAACACCTTGAGCTTCCCATATATCCCTCACCACGAACTATAATTGGTCTGGGTCCTCATTCTGCGAGCCTTTGAACAAAGGTAGCTTCACTACGTTCGCTATACTAAATTGTGGTGGAGGTGGAGGTGGTGCAGGTGAAGTTGGAGGCAATGGTGGTGAAGTTGGAGGTGGTGTAGGTGGAGGTTGTAGTTGCGGGAATCCTTGTCTTATTAACTGAATAGCACTTCACAGAGAAACCTTTGCTATCTCTTCCTCATCAGCTCGCGAAGGTGAAATCAATGGACTATACTCCAGAACCTTCTTTCCTTCGTTCCTATAAGTTTTTATGCTTATTATAGTTCCGAACATCAAGGTAGCTACATAACTCGTTTTTCACACAATAGCATTTTAATCCAGTTATTTAAAGATTTTACGTACTTACCTCACACTACTTAAAAAAATGTCACTCAACCTCGTTAGTTAGCTGAGGTGTCGACCACAAACTCAGTCACAAATCCTCCTATGATGCAATTGAGCTAATGATCAACAATGTGGGTGATCTTCTCATTAGATGCTTCCAAAATCTGTATTAGCTCTAAGGTCCACATAATAGGACCGTCAACTTTCTATCTTCCTTGGCTATCTGCTAGCTTCACGATCCACTCATATAGCTGAATAGGTAAGGAGCAGAAAAATATCTCGTGGATCTCTGTATACAGGTATCTATCCAACCACTATTCCTTTGTTAGTTATGGATTCTTGTTCTCTTGCATCGCAAATTCATGGATCTTTCTATCCAACCAGTCTCCAATCTCCTTCTTAGTTTCATTCCAGTGATATGACATCACTCATCTCTTATGCAAATTCTCATCGTGGCAACAGAACCATTTGTTGGCTTGAGGGGACCTGACCCAGGCTTAGCATTAATTAGCCAATAAATATCCCTACACTACTGGCCCTTTCGAGATCAGTCTGCGGAGCATGGACTAAAGTCTCACCTTAAGCAGCATGGGGGGACCCTGGAACCAAGTTTCTGCACCCTGAGATGGTTGTGATGTTGTTTGATTCCCTCTATCCATGCCTTCACACAAGTTGCTTCACTCTAGGGCTTGTAAGACAAACCCTCTATTCCAGCCTTTAATACCTCTGCAAAAGGATATGATCAACCTTCGCGTAGTCCTAACCTACTGCTCAGGTACCTTTGCACTCCTATGGCAGTGTGCCGTGTAGATTCACCAAATAATCTAAGTGACTTGCTTATCTTATCAAAGAATTGTAGTTAACACTATGTAAACAGATAATTGTAATTGTGTTCAATTATTCAATGTAATTACATTCATTCGCGCATCACATAAGCATAATAAAGGAAATTCATGCATAACATATCAATATGCAATAACAAAACAAAGACATAAGAGTTTTCAAATATTTCTCTTTATTCATATATTCCAAGTGTTTACAAACTCTGTCAGCCCTGTGCACATAGCTGCAGGGGTTCGTGCACTCAACTATGAACTTGTTATGTAACCAGCTCAAGAAAAAGATAGAAAAGATAGATCAACGCCTTAGAATTCAGCCTGTTCGAGGGGGCAACCTCCGTTACATTACATAAATGAACAATTCTTGGATGATTCAAATGAAAAAACATCCTTTCTATATATAGGTGTCTGAGGAGTCACAATATAACCCAACCGACCTAACAATAATAATATAAAGCCACAAAAATAACAATAGAGGGATTCTATGGGGCACAATAAAAACAAAATGGGGAGAATAGGGGCACAACAATATTAATAAGGGGTATAACTACAATAGTAATGGGGTAATCACTAGAATTATAGGGACCCAACATGCCCCTCTCCTTCAAAAAAGTGTTGTCTCAATGCTTGAGTAGTTCTAGATACTTCTGTATAAAATTCTCATCCTCCCATGTGGAATCTTCAGCGGATAAGTTCTTCCACTTGATAAGATACTCCGAAATTGATTGATTTCGTAGCTGTCAAGTTCTTATTTCTATGACTGCTTCCAGTTCCAATATAATTTTTCCTTCCTCGTCAAGTTCAGGCAATATAGTTTAAACTGGGAGCTTATCGCCTATAACCTTGTTTAAACATGAAACATGGAAAACTGGGTCCAATCAAGAAGCTGCAGGAAGCTCCAATTTGTATGCCATAGTACCAATCTTTTGCAACACCTTACACGGACCATAATAATTTGGTGATAATTTATTATCCTTCTTAGCTTGCTTGAGGGACATTTGCTTATATGGTTTTAGCTGTAGGAATACCCAATCACCTACAACAAAACTTCTTTTGCTATGATGTTGATCTGCCTGTTGTTTCATTCTATTCTGTGCCAACACGGGGTTATCCTTTAAGAGTTGGAGGACTTGTTGTTGATGTTCGATGTGATGTTCCACTGCTTGAACCTTATAATTTTCTCTTAAATATGATGTCATGGATGGTGGTTCATACCCATAAAGTGCCATAAATGGGGTAATTTTTGTTGCTGTATGGAAGGAAGTGTTATACCACCATTCAACCAGAGGAAACCATTTGACCCATTATGTCTGTTTATTAGATACAAAGCGACGAAGATATCCTTCCAAACATTTGTTTACTATCTCAGTTTGCCCATCAGATTGAGGATGATAAGATGAGCTATGAGCTAACAGAGTACCAAGACAAGAAAATAATTCTGTCCAAAAATTTCCAATGAAAATGGGATCTTTGTCACTTACAATAATCTTTGGGTTCCCATGTAGCTTTTGGATTGTTTCCATAAATGCAGTAGAAACTGTATTGGCTTTCAATGGATGTGATAATGCAAAAAAGTGTGCATACTTGGTAAGTTTGTCAACTACCACCATGATGACACTCTTTCCCTCAGACTTGGATAAACCTGTGATAAAATCCATTGAAACCTCCTCCCAACATTGTCTTGGAATGGATAAAGGTTGTAATAGACCCAGGGTCTTAATTGTTTCAACTTTATTTTGTTGGCAAACCAAACATTCCGCCACAAACTTTTGAATATCCCATTTAAGGCCATCCCAAAAAAATTCCTTCTTAACCCTGTGGTAAGTTTTTAAAATTCCTGAGTGCCCTCCTAAGGGAGAAGTGTGCAATTCCATAACAATCTTTTGTTTGAGTTGTGAATTCTTACAGAGGTATAAGCGATATTTGTACCATAACGAATCATTTTGCCAACTAAATGTATCAGATGTACTGGAATCTTGTTGTAACTTTTGAATAAGTCCCCACACTTCTTCATCATTCTTCCACTCCTCCCTTGCTTCGTTTATCCAATCTGGTTGGATAATAGAAATGGCACACAACAACGCTTTCACATCCTCATCCTTTCTTGAGAGTGCATATGCCACCACATTTTGCTTCCCTTTTTTGTAGATGATTTGAAAGTCATAACCCAACATCTTTGTGACCCACTTTTGTT